>SJYV01009358.1:512053-607237 GCA_006410875.1 Neotragus pygmaeus | reverse complement strand
CTCATGGACTGTAGCCCTCAAGGCTCCTCTGTCCATGGAATTTCTCCAGACAAGAAGACTGGACTAGACAGCCATTCCCTTCTTCAGGGAATCCTCTGAACCAGGGATAGAACCTGGATCTCCTGCACTGCAGGCAGATTTTTTATGATTCGAGCCACCAGGGTCGCCCACTATAACTAGAGAGATTTAAAAAGTAGTCAGAAAACTCTAAGAAAAATACAGGACCAAATTCTACTAAATATTTACAAAAGAATTACCACTAATCTTGATAATTCTATGAAGCAAGCATGATTCTTATAGTTTGATGATTTCCCAAAGACACAAGAAAGGAAACTAGAAACCAATATCCCCGACGAATACTGATGCAAAATCAAAATACTTGCAAACCCACTTCAACACATATTTAAAAGATCTAGAAAAACAGACACAGAGAACAGACAGAAGGGGGAGGGGAGGCAGATGTGTATAAGAGACAGGTCATAGGCTTTGGCATAGTCAACAAAGCAGAAATAGATATTTTTCTGGAACTCTCTTGCTTTTTCGATGATCCAGCAGATGTTAGCAATTTGATCTCTGGTTCCTCTGCCTTTTCTAAAACCAGCTTGAACATAGAAGTTCACGGTTCACGTATTGTTGAAGCCTGGCTTGGAGAATTTTGAGCATTACTTTATTAGCGTGTGAGATGAGTGCAATTGTGCGATAGTTTGAGCATTGTTTAGCATTGCCTTTCTTTGAAATTGGAATGAAAACTGACCTTTTCCAGTCCTGTGGCCACTGCTGAGTTTTCCAAATTTGCTGGCATATTGAGTGCAGCACTTTCACAGCATCGTCTTTCAAGATTTGAAATAGCTCAACTGGAATTCCAACACCTCCACTAATTTTGTTTGTAGTGATACTTTCTAAGGCCCACTTGACTTCACATTCCAAGATGTCTGGCTCTAGGTGAATGATCACACCATCATGATTATCTTGGTCGTGGTCATTAGGTAGTAACATTTACTGATCAAAATGATTTTCAGCATATATTAATAGCAAAGTATCCTTTTTGGAGCTAAACTCTCTAGGTCTACCACTTACCAAGTCATCTTGGATGAGTTACTGAATCTTGAACCTCAGTTTCAACTATAAAAGAAAAGATAAAGATAGTACCGTCCTCATTTTTTTTTTCCCCAGGGAGTTTCAGTGAAGAAAAACTTTTCTTAAGTATTAATAGTACTGTTAATTCCTATTATATCTAAAACCTTTGGGTATCAGTTTAATTCCCTTGTTATACCCTCTTTTATAGGAAGAGTTAGGTTAGTAAGCACTACAGCATCCATCAGCTCTGCTTTGCCCTCTCCCTGTAGTTTTTGCTGGAAACTGGGTGACTGCCAACCCTTTCAAGCCTGAGAACGTCCTTTGGCTTTCTTCTGTCCTAGGGTTTGCCATTCGGGTGTGAGGATTTGGGTCTTCAGTTTGAAATAGGTTCTGGTATGAATTTTGGACCTTTCCTCTCTTTGGCTTGCATTTACCTTTAGAAATCCTCAGTCATTCTTGCTGCCTTGGCCAAGAGAGGCCAGGACATTGTGCCTTGGGCCACCTTGCTCTTGGCTTGACTGTCTGATTTTCATCAAGTGCCCTTCTGATCAGTGATAGACATCCAACATGGATGCTTTCCGCTGATAAAATATCCCACAGAAATATCTTTCTTCCACTGAGTACTCCCATGTTGCTGTAATCCATCTGCATTTGTTTAGTCCAGACTTCTTTCCTTTCCTCTTTTAACTCTTTAATTGGAAGGACTGCAATGATAGAGGTGTTTGTTGTCAATTTTGCTTCTGCTGACAACTCTAGCATTTAAGGTGTTATGGATGAGCAGGAAGAGCCTATACAGAAAAACACATTTTAAATGAATTACATTTGATAAAAACTTTATAGTATGAAACTTTAAGATTAAGTGCCAAAATTGTGCAATAAATACATGCCCATGCTGTCAGTTCCCAGTTGCCAAAGATGAAAACCCTCAGCAGAAACTTCTTATGGAAGAACTAGCTGAATCATAAGAGTGCGTGGACTAAATGATAACCTATTTGTAAAGTATTTGGAACAGAAATTTTTTTTAGTGCCTGTTGTGTATTAGGCAGTGATCTCAGTGCTAGATATATTGTAATGAAAAAAAAGGAATTCTTTTTTGCTTTTTTGTTGTTGTTGTTATGCTTAGATGCTATTTAGTAAGCTGGTGAATTTATCTCCTCTTTGGGGGATATGTAAAGAGTTGATCTTTAAATAAATGAGATAGACTACACACTGGTCCTCTACCTTTAGAGTTTAAAGTGAGCATATTAAAAAGTATCAGAGCCCACCATATATAGGGAACTTCAAAGGCAAAAAAAAGTTCCTAGTCCTTTATGCATTTGAGGCTACTTAAGAAGATGCAAATAGGGTCCAGTAAAGTTTAGGATGAATTTATAAAACTGGTAAAGTAAAATCTGCAGGGATCTAAGTTTCTGGGATCCTATTTGTCAAATTCGTAACTTGGAACACTGCCCTGGAATCAGCCCTTTTTACACTTATAAAGGTCAAAATCAGGTCTTCTATGTGGATTTATTATATCTAACTTAGAAAATAGGCAACATACATTTTTAAATTTATTAATATCTTATTAAAAGATCACTTCTGAGTTTTGTTTTGTCAGCTCACTACCTTGAGTAGTTTTTGTTCATTGACAATCCTTGTGAAATCAGATGTCGTTAGTGTCTAGAACACAATGAAGTTAGAATTGCTATTGCTGTTTAGTTGCTAAGTCATGTCTGTCTCTTTTGCAGTGCCATGGACTGGGTTTCCCTGGTGGCTCTGTGGTAGAGAATTAATTTTAGTTTATTAAAATTCATTGTTAGAAGATAAGAGGAGAGTCCCTTTCTTAAGTAACCCAAAACAGTGTTCCGACATATTATGGTTAAGGTGTAAAAATTTCATGGTTCCATCTCAACCTATAACTCCAGTGTGTGTGGATAGGCAGTGATCACTCACATCCATTAAAATACAGTTGTTGAGGGCTTCTCTGTGTTAAGTGATTAAGAATTCACCCACCAATGCAGAGGTCTGAGAATATCCCACATGGCACGGAGGACTAAGCCGTGCACCACTACTGCTGAGCCTGCGAGCCGCAACTGCTGAAGGCCATGCACCTAGAGTCCCTGCTGGGCAACAGGAGAAGCCGCCACAGTGAGAAGCCCGTGCACCACGACAGAGAGTAGCCCCCGCTCCCTGCAGCTAGAGAAAGGCTGAGCACAGCCATGAAGCCCAAGCACAGCCAAAAATAAGTCTTAACCAAAAGAAACTTAGATTTAAAAAAATTGCTGAATACCTTATTAAACTGTCAACAAATACTGTTATTTTTTAAAAGAAGTACATTTTGTATTTAAAAAGCTGTAATGTAAAAGTAATATGAACTGAACATTGCACTTTCTCCTCTCCTCCCATTATATTTTAAAAGACAGTAAGTATGTACTAAGGATCGGTCGTACTAACTGCCTTAAATAAATGGGATGGAAAATGTTCTATTTCATGTTTAAATTCTGGAGATATAAAACTATAGATTAAAATTCATTCTTAAAACACACAAATGCACACTCTCACATTTATTTATGGCCACACCACACATCTTATAGAATCTTAGTTCCCCAACTAGGGATTGAACCTGTGCCCTCAGCAGTGACTTTGAAGACACAGTTTAACTGTAAGTGATGAGACAGTGCTCTGAAATTGCACATAGAAGATTTTAAGTGGAAAGATATAAATCACACAAATAGAAATAAAAAATATGATTATCTTCATATTAATAGTAGATATAACAGAGTTTAAGTCAAAAAGATGGAGCTAGGTGATCACATTATATACAGTAAATCTGAAAAAATAAACATACAAAAAGTAAAAAGTGTTGTTTGCCATTGTGTTGAAATCTTTACACCCCTTATCTGGATGTGGAATTTGGTTTTTTAAATACCAAAAAAAAAAAAAAAAAATTGAGTATGTACATAAACACACACTCTCAGAGTTAGGGTCCTCTAGGTAACTGACCTGCGTGACCATGGTAAACTTTCATATCTAGTTCATTTAGATTTTTGTTTCATTTTGGTTTTAAATGTTGCTTCTTTACATTTTATGGTTCTTCTTTATTCTACTAAGAATTGGATACTTCTCTTAGTTTTCTTCTGTGTGAGAAATAAATGTTTATGAGCATAGGAGATCATTGTTATTAGGTGTTTATTTTTAATGTTCTTTATAGTTTGATCATCTGACTTGATAAATATAAATGTTAGTGATTATAGGTAAGTAATTAAAAATATATGCATGTATGTCTGTATCTATACACACATTTCTTCCTTTTTTAGCATGGTGTTAATCTGTATATTCAAGATAAAGAAGGCTTGTCAGCTTTGGATCTTGTAATGAAGGATAGACCAACTCATGTAGTATTCAAAAATACTGGTAAGAAAATTCCATTAAAGTAAAGTTTAGTAAATTGTAAAGAAATTTTATTGTTATAAAAATCCCTGAGATAATTTGTGTGTGGATATCTGCAAACACTTTTACTCTAATATATATAGGTTGATAACTTTGATTTTCTTTCAGGACACTTAGGTTTATTTTATATTTTTTAATTTCAGTCTACATTTATGTATATAAGAGTAAAAACACAGCCTTGAAGAAAGTAGGGAAAACCACTAGGTCATTCAGGTTATCACCTAAGTCAAACCCCTTATAATTACACAGTGGAAGTGACAAATAGATTCAAGGAATTAGATCTGACAGACAGAATGCCTGGAAAACTGTGGATGGAGGTTTGTAACATTGTACAAGAGGCAGTGATCAAAACCATACCCAAGAAAAAGAAATGCAAAAGGGCAAAATGGTTGTCTGAGGAGGATTTACAAATAGCTGAGAAAAGAGAAGCAAAAGTCAAAGGAGAAAAGGAAAAATATACCCATCTGAATGCAGAGTTACAAAGGATAGCAAGGAGAGATAAGAAAGCCTTCCTCAGTGATCAATGCAAAGAAATAGAAGAAAACAATAGCACGGGAAAGACTAGGAATCTCTTCAAGAAAATTAGAGATACCAAGGGAATATTTCATGCAGAGATGGGCACAATAAAGGACAGAAATGGTATGGCCTTANGCCTTCCTCAGTGATCAATGCAAAGAAATAGAAGAAAACAATAGCACGGGAAAGACTAGGAATCTCTTCAAGAAAATTAGAGATACCAAGGGAATATTTCATGCAGAGATGGGCACAATAAAGGACAGAAATGGTATGGCCTTAACAGAAGCAGAAGATATTAAGAAGAGGTGACAAGAATACACAAATGAACTATACAAAAAGATCTTCATGACCCAGATAATCGTGATGGTATGATCACTCACCTAGAGCTAGACATCTTGGAATGCAGAGTCAAGTGGGCCTTAGGAAGCATCACTGCAAACAAAGCCTAGTGGAGGTGATGGAGTTCCAGCTGAGCTACTTCAAAATTTAAAAGATGGTGCTGTTAAACTGCTGTACTCAAGCAAATTTGGAAAACTCAGCAGTGGCCACAGGTCAGTTTTCATTGCAGTCCCAAAGAAAGGCAATCTCAAAGAATGTGCAAACTACCACACAGTTGCTCTCATCTAACATGCTAGCAAAGTCATGCTCAAAATTCTCCAAGCAGACTTCCAACAGTATATGAACTTTCAGATGTTCAAGCTGAATTTAGAAAAGGCAGAGGAACCAGAGATCAAATTGCCAACATCCNACCGGATGCCATGATCTTCGTCTTCTGAATGTTGAACTTTAAGCCAACTTTTCGCTTTCCTCTTTCACTTTCATCAAGAGGCTCTTTAGTTCTTCTTCACTTTCTGCCATAAGGGTGGTGTCATCTGCATATCTGAGGTTATTGATATTTCTCCCGGCAATCTTGATTCCAGCTTGTGTTTCTTCCAGTCCAGCGTTTCTCATGATGTACTCTGCATATAAGTTAAATAAGCAGGGTGACAATATACAGCCTTGACGTACTCCTTTCCCTATTTGGAACCAGTCTGTTGTTCCATGTCCAATTCTAACTGTTGCTTCCTGACCTGCATACAGATTTCTCGAGAGGCTGGTTAGGTGGTCTGGTATTCCCATCTCTTTCAGAATTTTCCACAGTTTATTGTGATCCACACAGTCAAAAGCTTTGGCTTGTTGATTTAAAAAATAGATTTAACTTCCACTACTGTGCAGTGAATTCTTGAGAGATCATTTTTGGCTCGGCCAAATTATGATCAAAAGCAGTAAGTGTAAAAGTCTAATAATGAAAAGAATAATCCATTCATGCAGAAAAATACTAAAATGGTTAGCTTTCTATGGGAATGCATGGTTGCTTCACATCTTCAGGGTTGGTCCCATAGCCCAAAACTTTAACTTTTAAAAAGTCACTGCTTAAACTCAATAAGAAACAAACTATATATATTCTATTCTATATTCAATATATTCTATTCTCACATTATATATCCTACAAAATCGAATTAAGAGGATGGGGCAACAGTGATAAGCCAGATGGGGCATCTATGGGTACTTTATTTTTGACAAAAGAGGCAAGAACATACAATGGGGCAAAGATAGCCTCTTCAAGAAGTGGTGCTGGGAAAACTAGATAACTACGTGTAAAAGAATGAAATCAGAACACTTCCTACCACCATATGCAAAGATAAACTCAAAATGGATTAAAGACCTAAATTTAAGACCAGAAACTATAAAACTCTTAGAAGAAAACATAGGAAGAGCAGTGATATAAATTACATAAATTAAAGATCCTCTATTACCCACCTTCTAGAATAATGCAAATAAAAACAAAGATAAACAAGTGGGACCTGATTAAATGTAAAAGATCTGCACAGCAAAGGAAACTATAAACAAGGTTAAAAGACAACCCCCAGAATGGGATAAAATAATGGTAAATGAAACAACTGACAAAGGGTTAATTTCCAAAATATACAAGTAGCTCATACTAATCAATACCAGAAAAACAAATAACCCAATCAAAAAGTAGAAAAAAGACCTAAATAGACATTTCTCCAAAGAAGACATACACATGGCTAATACACACATGAAAAGATGCTCAACATCACTCATTATTAGAGAAATGCAAATCAAAACTACAATGAGATGTCACCTCAAACCAGTCAGAATGGCCATCAGCAAAATGTCTACAAACAATAAATGCTGGAGAGAGTGTGGAGAAAAGGGAACCCTCTTGCATTGCTAGTGGGGATGTTAATTGACACAGCCAGTTTGGAAGACAGCATGCAGATTCCTTGAAAAACTAGGAATAAAATCCCCACAGGACCCAGCAATCCCACTCGTAGGCATATACCCTGAGGCAACCGAAATTGAAAAAGACACATGTATCCCCATGTTCATTGCAGCACTATTTCTAATAGCTAGGATGGAAGCAATTTTCATGTCCATTGACAGATGAATGGATAAAGTAGCTATAGTACATATACAATGGAATATTACCCAATCAACAAAAGGAACACATTTGAGTCAGTTCTAATAAGGTGGATGAACACAGAACCTATTATACAGAGTGAATTAAGTCAGCAGGAGAAAAACAAATTTCATATGCTAGCACATATATATGGGATTTGAAAGATGACACTGATGAATCTATTTTCAGGGCAGCAGTGGAGACCCAGACAAAGAGAACAGACGTACGGACACGGTGGGAGTAGGGGAGGAAGGAGAGGGCGGGATGCAAGGAAGGAGCAGCATGGAGACATGCATTACCAGACATGAAATGGACAGCCAGTGGGGATTTGTTGTGTGACTCGGGAAACTCCAACTGCAGCTCTGTTCCAAGGAGGACAAGACAGCAAGCGAGGCTCAAGAGGGAGGGCACACTTGTATACTGATTCGTGCTGATGCTTGGCAGAAACCAACACAACACTGGAGAGCAATCACCTTTCAGTTAAAAATAAATTAAAGAAAAAAGAGGACAGGGCAAAAATGGATTTGGTGATCACATAGATAAAAATATTAAATAAAAATTAGTCTCAATGCTGTAATATCCCATAATTAAACTCACCTTTTATAACGAAATGTAACTGAATTATGAATTTTTAAACATGGCATATGATGTTTATTACACTAGCAATAAGTAAACCAAACTCTGTAATTTTACTTCACTTAGCTTCTGCATCAATGAGATGTTTTAAATCTATTTTTAAAAGCCACAGAGAAGATCCACTAGACATCTTATGGATCGTGCACAAAACCTCACCAGCCTGAATTACAAGGATCTTCTCACCCTTCCTGTGAAACTGCTCATGCTGAGCTGATCTAAATTTCTATCAAGCCTCTTATATGGTTTCTGATCCAAAAGAAGCTTATAAGCAGCAAAATAGAAGAATGAGAAGATGGATACAAAGGCCTTGACAAAAGTAAAATGCATGTGTGAGAGAATAATCACTGAAAAGATTCAAAGATTGAAAACAACACAGGGTATGTGTGGGCGTGCATGCATGCTTATGCCTTCACTCAAACTGTCCTAATGTATTCTAACAATACAGAAGGCTCCTGACTGTGTTACAGCACAAAAACAGAAACCGACGCTCAAAATGACGGCTCCGTGTCATCAAGGCTTAAGAGGTCTCAAGTACACTCCATTTAACAAAGTAGACAACTTACTATTAATTTTATACTTACTAAGTGCCTTATGTGGTAAGAGCTTTAAAGGCACTCAATTAGTAAATAGTTACAAGGTGCCCACTAAGCCCATACTACATCGAATCTTTGCATGACCATATCAGAGACATGGTTTGTGACCCCCCATTTAAGAAGGACCTCACCAAAAGAGAAAGAGTGCAAAGCATGTAGGATGACGCTGCAAAGCTGTTAGCCATTGCAAAGCTGGAGCCAAGTCGAAGGGTGAATTCAGATCTCTGTATTCCAGATTTACCCTTATACTGACAGAGATTTCAAGGGCCAAGCCTAAATGCAGAAGGCTCGTTTGTTTGGACTACCATCTCACATGTGAGAACAACTCCACCTAAGTGAGGTCTTAAAGTGCTTGAGAAATATCTGTAAAGGAAAAATATATGTTCATTCCATATTGTAAACATCAACTACATTAAATGATCCATTTTTTCATCTTCAGATATTCTCCCCAAAGCATATACAACACAGGGAGCAGCATTGGGTGGGTTAATTTATGTGCCTGCCTTCACCTCTCCCTTTTTGTTTAGTTGTCTGCTCATAAACAGCCTAGCGAGACCTTCAATCCAGTAAATATGCCACCAGAGAAAGCCTTTGAAACAAATACAGATGAAAATGTGTCACCCTCTGGAATGTCAACCACCTCAACTCTCTTTTCCATTCCTCTCCAGCCAAGCAGCTTAGAATCACATGCCCCCCTTGATGGAGGCACTGCTTCCAGCTAAGATGCGTGACAACTGCCTTAACTTTCTAATACCCCGGCTCCTGGGAACTTTCTTGTGCTGCTGCTCCTGAATCCCCATCTTTCCATCATCTCCTTCAGTAAAAAATTCTTTCAGGATGAACCATTTCCAACTGAAACTATAAACACTAGATTCGAGAAACGTATTTTCAATCCCAATGTTTGCTGGCAGCAAATTTGGGGAGTTAGAGACACTACTACCTGCAACCCCATCCTCAGCATCTCTCACAGAGTCTGCCTGTGGTGTATCTAACAAAGAAATTGTCTGTCTTTCCACCTCTATCTTTTACGAATATGAATGAATACCAAGTATGTGTATGTATTCCATATGCCAACAGTGGCAGTTTTAAAGTACTATCAGTTCAGTTTAGTTGCTCAGTCATGTCCGACTCTTTGTGACCCCATGGACTGCAGCATGCCAGGCTTCCCAGTCCATATACTTAAGTTTCATAGAAGTAACACATGACATATATTTGAGTCATAGGATTCTCAATAGGTCTGCTAGAGTTAGAGCAGATCTTGAAATGTGTCTTAAAAGGATGACAACAAAATTGACAATGCCTATTTTAATAACAGGCTTCAGAGCTTTCTGAAAATCTAATAAAATTAACGTAACCCTGATTAATGTCAATTAAGACATCACACTTATATGCACAGACATTAAGAATAAATGTTACCAAAAAAGAGAAACATCAAGCGGCTTCCTTTCCATGGCCTACTTAAGTTACATATATCTACCCAAGCTCTTCATTAGCAAGTCTATATGGGTCGTATAACTCTCCCCTGACTCTGTTCTTGCTTCTAATTGATTATTTGTTGCTAAGGAAGAGTGCCTAGAGGTTTTCCAAAAGGTTTAGAGCCTTGAGGACAGAAGTTAGAAGTTACACTGAACTGCTGTTGAACATACATCTCAAAATTTAACCCAAATATTTAGATTACTATCCAATGGAGGGGGACTTTCCTAGTGTCTCAGTGGCAGAGAATTCACCCGCCAATGCAGGGTTCAATCCCTGATTCAGCAAGATCCCACACGCTATAGGGCAACTAAGTCTGTGAGTTTGTGCACGGCAACTATTGAGCCTGTGCTCTACAGCCCAGGAACCGCAACTGAGCCCTCACATCTTAACCACCAGAGTCCACGCACCCCACATCCCATGCTCAGCAACCGAGAGAAGCTGGTGCACCGCAGCTAGAGGGTAGCCCCTACTCGTCCCAACTCGAGAAAAAACCCACAGCAATGAAGACCCTGTACAGCCAAATACATACACACACCTCTCCAATGGAGGACTGACTGCATTGCTATGGTCAATATTAGTAACTATATCATTCAACAAATATTAATATAAATCTACCATATGCCAGGAAAAGTGCTAGGCATGAGAGGACAAATGAAAAAACAAACAAACAAAAACAGGCTTTATCCTCAAGAAGCTAAAATCTCATAAGGCATCGAAGGAAGTGATAAAGTAACTGCGATACTCTATGCAAAGGACTTTGCTAAGGAGAGGACAGTTTCCTCACTGTGGAAGGCAAAGTAAATCAGAACACGGGGTCTACAAACTTCCAGGACAAGGTGACGCGTCCACTGAAAGCTCAAAGAGGAACAGGAGTTTGGTGAAGGAAGGGGAAACAGTGATTCAGGATGAAACACTGGTACATGCAAAGGCCAGCACAGAGCAAGAGTTTAGGTACTTAAAGTATTTCAAGTAAGGCTGAAACCAGACAAGCACTTACACTGCAGATAATGCAGCTTCAGCTTCAAGGGCTTCTCTCTTGCACCAGCCCTTCCCAAAACCCTGGAAGGAACCCTACCAATGGGTTCAAATGTTTCTATGTGTACAAGAAAGAGTTATCCTGGTAGGCCGGAGACGCCACTCCTTGGAAAGCCCTGCTTGCAAGGTTGGCTTTTGGTTGACATCTGGGAACTCAGATTTCTGGAGGGTTCCCACCATCCCATACCCAAGAGTGACTCACTGTCCCTAAATTCCTTATAGAAACAGAATGGTTTGTGCTGAACACTTGCTTTCCTTCTGCAAGTGTGGGATTTGGGTACACGCTGGACAGAGGATGTCTACGTGACTAGCTCCCAATAAAAAGCTCAGCACTGAATCTCTAAGGAGCTTGTCTGGTGGGCATGTTTCCCACTCGTCACAATCTGTTCCTTGAAGAATTAAGCATGTTCCTGTGTGGCTCTACCGGGAGAGAACTCTTGAAAGTTTGCACCTGGTTTCCCTTGGAATTTGCCTAGTGAAACTTTCCCCTTCTTGGATTTCGCCTTGGATCCTTTCACCGTAATAAATCATAGCAGAGAAGCTGTAAGTCCTTCTAGCATATCATCAAACCTGGAAGTTCTTGGAGACCCACAGCACAAGAAGTTTTATAAGATGATCAATGATAAAATGGATTTTTATTCTTTATTTTTTTTAGAAAAAAGAGGGACCCCAAATTCCCTAGTCTTTTAGTCTCACAAATTCTGGATCCTCCCCTAGATAGGTGAGTGGAGCATGCTAGTGCCAGTGGGGTGTGTAATCAGATATCAGGGTTAGATAGGCAACAGGATAGCCACTGCAAAGATCAAAACATNAATATTCACAAAGCTAAGATCATGACATCCGGTCCCATCACTTCATGGCAAAAAAATGAGGAAACAATGGAAACAGTGACAGACTTTTATTTTCTTGGGGTCCAAAATCACTGCAGATGGTGACTGCAGCCATGAAATGAAAAGATGCTTACTCCTTGGAAGAAAAGCTATGACCAACCTAGACAGTGTATTAAAAACCAGAGACATTACTTTGCCAGCAAAGATCCGTCTAGTCAGTGCTATGGTTTTTCCAATAGTCATGTTTGGATGTGAGAGTTAGACTGTAAAGAAAGCAGAGTGCCGAAGAATTGATGCTTTTGAACTGTGATGTTGGAGAAGACCCTTGAGAGTCCCTTGTACGGCTAGGAGATCAAACCTGTCCATCCTAAAGGAAATCAGTCCTGAACATTCATTGGAAAGACTGATGCTGAAACTGAAGTTCCAGAACTTTGGCTTTCTGATGTGAGGAGCCAACTCACTGATTAGAAAAGACTTTGCTGCTGGCAAAGATTGAAGGCATGAGGAGAAGGGGATGACAGGATAAGATGGTTGGATGGTGCCACCGACTCAATGGACATGAGTTTGAGCAAGCTCCAGGAGATAGAGGACAGGGAAGACTGGTGTGCTGCAGTCCATGGTGTCACAAAGAAGTCGGTCATGATTGTGACTGAACAACAAATAAAGGCACCTGGAATTGTAGCTACTGTAAAATGATTGATGTACATTGAGAAAGGACAGCATTTAAGGTCAAAGGGAAAGGAAGTGGTTCTTCTATCCACATGTTCGTTCTTGTAGTGGCACTTAACTTTTCAATTTTTGTGCCCTGTGAGCTTTGTGAATGTAAATTGATCGAAAAGAAGAAGAGATGTAAATGGGGACACTAGTTAATTTACATTTTAACTAATGAGCAATCTAGGTAAGAACATGTTCTTCATTTTATTTCTATCTTGGACACTATATTGCAAGTTATAGTTATTATTCCATTCAAGAACTTGATAAGCATTCCAAAATAAAAATGAAGATTTATATCATAATTAGCTGTGATTTTTATCCCATTTTCATTGCCCTAATTCCTAGTGTGATTTTGCATCTATCAAGAGCAAACTATTCGAAAATAATCTTTATGTAATAATAGAAACTAATACCATGTGCTTCATTTAGAACCTGTATATATGAACCATTTTAATGACATTCTACATTTAAATAGTTATATGTAGTATTTTCCTGAGAGCTAAGTGAATATGGGAGGTGGTATTTTACTCATTTGGCAGTTAAATCCTAGCTGCTAAAGAAACAAGGGTTCAACATGTTAAGTTGCCTTCGTTGAGACAGGCCTGTGCTGATTTGGATCTTCTGATTTCTGTTTCTAGAGTGTTCTATCTAAATTAATAGATGGATAATATAAAAGAAAATTTTGGTAGTATCTTTCTAAATACGGTAGTTTGGTTTTGGTAAAGAGTCATATTTGAAGTAAATTGATTAGTTCAGTGTGTAATTAAACAACACTGATACTTGTTTAAAATGTGATAGAATATAAAAACTAATTTTCATTTTAGATCTTACAGATGTCTACACTTGGGGAGATAATACAAATTTCACCCTGGGTCATGGAAGCCAGAATAGCAAACATCATCCAGAGTTGGTGGATCTGTTCTCCAGGAGTGGGATTTATATCAAGCAGGTATTTTACTAATTCTTTTAAGATTTTGTTAGTCTTAATCATAATTAGACTGTGTAAAGTATCATAAAACTGTGAGATGTTTGTGCAGTTTTCTTGCTTGGAGAATTCCATGGACAGAGGTGCCTGGTGGGCTACAGACACGACTGAGTGGCCAACACATTCACGTTTGTATAAGGGGCATTAGAAGTTAGAAGGTGTTGTACAGGTAGTAGTTTTTTAAAGGTAGAACTTCTGTTGGGTTTTCTAGCTTTTTTTTTTCCATTTAGAGTTCTTCAAATTGTTTCTCAAGTGAATTTGTTGTTGAAACTTTTTAGGTGAGTGAACCTGAGTTGTTAAATATAAGTAACTGTAAAATTTTAATTGATAATTGTAAAGGTTTTGCCTTTGTCCTTATATCATAATTCTGGTTATCTCCCTCTCAGTGGATTTTGGTACTATTTACCTACTCATCTTTTTCTATAATGCTCTGTATATGTGTGTCTCTGTGTGTATAATACATATCTAGCCTCAGCGTTTCTTCCTCTTGAGCTTCATTTCAGTTGCATTCTGGTTAGTCTTCAAAGTTTTTAACTGAAGTGTTAATTTTGCCACTCCTAAACAACCTCTACTTAATAATTTTTAAAGCTATAAATCTCATTTTCGAAATCCGAAAATTACACTCAGAGTATGTCTGCTGAGTCCTTTTCTTCGTTTTTTTCCCCCTGTTGTAATCATAACTGTCATCCCCTTTTATTCCTCCAATTATTGGATGATAAATTATACAGCCACCATATTTAGGGCCCCAGGGACGGGGGAGCCTGGTGGGCTGCTGTCTCTGGGGCCGCACAGAATCAGACACTACTGAAGTAACTTAGCAGCAGCAGCAGCAAGACACTATTTGTCACACCAGAAGTCACTAATGTATCACGATTAGCAATTTAAAAAACGTAATAGAGTTAAACCCAGGAGAATATTAAAATTTGAGAGGGCAAGAATAGGAGCGCACATGAGAATAAAGAGTGACGAAAGAAGTAGAGAGTAGAGTGGTGTCCTGACAGGTTAGAAAGGCACCTGTTTTCCTTTTCTGACTTGGTACAAGATACAGTCAATTGGGTGAGGGGAGGTTTTTTCAGGAGCAGAGATTTCTACGCAAATGTGAAGGAGTAATGGAGGTATCAGGGGTAATGGGGCCGTCTACATAACCAGGCACTCAGTAAATAGTGCCAAATACCGCTTTCCTTCCTCTCAAACCTATCCATAGTGTTTGTATTTAAACCCTTATTTTGTGGTTAAAAAAAAAAATCCTTTACATCCTTAATTTCTTCACAAAGTACTCGGTGTCCTTGTCTTAACTGAAGTGAGCTGTGTCTTTGTGTATACTGTTTCATCCTTTAACCCTACCAAGTGGAATATGCTCAGTTCTTCAGATCAGGTGTCCTGATTCTGGCTAGCCATCTGTTAATACAAAGACTGGGAAGGAATTGAGGATGCTGGAAGGACTTGGGACAGACCAGAGTCTTAAGCCTGGGGTCTGAGTCTCTAGAGAACGTGAGGGAAACAGTTAGAGCAGGGCTGGCTGTTCTTTCTCACCTACTTGAAAGCTTTTGGTAGATACTGTGGCTCAGTCACAGCGCACACTTCCTCTCCCTCCTCCTTCACTCCCACTCTCTAATTCCCCGCCTCTCTGTTTTAAAGTGAATTGGGACAAGTCCTCAGAATTCACCTGTCAGCAGCCACAAATGATTGATCAGAGTTGAGGCACTTAGAAAGGCTCCTGTTTTCCTTTTCTGACTTGGTACAAGATACAGTCAGATTTGGTGAGGTAAAATTTTTCAGGAGCAGAGATTTTTACACAAATGTGAAGGAGTCATGGAGGCATCAGGAAATGGGCTGGCTGGCTGTACCTTCTGATTCTAAGATACATAGAAGAATATAGAAGAACTGAGCATATTCCACTTGGTGCTATAGAAGAATTGAGCGTATTCCACTTGGTAGGGTTAAGGATGAAACAGTGTACATGAAGACAAAGCTATATTTCAGTTAAGACAAGGACACTTAAGTATTTTGTGAAGAAATAAAGGATGTAAAGGATTTTTTTGTTTTAACCACAAAATAAGGGTTGAAACAAAAACACTATGGATAGATTTGAGAGGAAAGTAGTGTAAATTAGTAAGAAAAAAGGAAACAAGTGTTTGGCACTATTTACTGAGTGCCAGGTTATGTAGACTGCTCCATTACTCACGAAAAACAGCTGATTCTGTCGTACCAGATGAATTGACTGCCGTGGGACAGAGATTATTGTTATTAGCATAATGTATTCCTGATAATTACGATGAAAATCCATGATCAGTTGCCTCTTTAAAAAATTCCTAGGTTTTAAAGTTGAAGGTCTTATACTCTGGCATTGGTTGGTTGATGTTGTTGTTAGTTATTAAGCCGTGTCTGACTCTTTTGAGACCCTGTCGACCATAGCCCGCCAAGTTGCTCTCTGTCCAAAGGATTTGCCATACAAGAATATTGGAGTGGGTTGCCATTTCCTTCTCCAGGGGCACTTCTTACCCAGGGATTGAACCCTGCATTGGCAGGCAGATTCTTTGCCACTGAGCCACCAAGGAAGCCGAAGTTGGAAATTACAGAGGCGCTCTAATGTTGAATATAGGATTAAACAAAATATATTATTTCTAGTTTCATAAAATAATATTTCCTTTACAGATTTTGACTTTGTATTACAAATTTGAATACAGTTTTTAGTTTTATTTTTAGACTTTCTAGATGTTTGTGGTACAACTAAATAACTGACTTTTTTTCTTTAATCAAAGACCTAGAGTCCTTGATAAACTTTCTTCTGTAAAAAACAAGGTCTATAAAAAAGTATTTACAGAACTTGCCAAGTGGTTAAGGATATATGTAAATAGCACTTGCAGTTCAGCTTATAATATTCTTATAAACAATTCTAGGATTTTTTTATTTCTTAATCCTTTTTTAATGTACTGAGTTAGAAATATTTATGGATAGCATAAGAAATACAAATGCAAATTTTTTAAAGATAAAAGGATTTTTAAATAGTATTTAGGTAAAATGAGTGTACTGATAATGCCTTGAAAAAAGCTTGAAAATCAGTATAAATTATTTAAAGCCTGTAATGATATGATGCTGAAGCTGAAACTCCAGTACTTTGGCCACCTCATGCAAAGAGTTGACTCATTGGAAAAGACTCTGATGCTGGGAAGGATTGGGGGCAGGAGGAGAAGGGGATGACAGAGGATGAGATGGCTGGATGGTATCACTGACTCGATGGATGCGAGTCTTAGTGAACTCCGGGAGTTGGTGATGGATAGGGAGGCTTGGCGTGCTGCAATTCATGGGGTCGCAAAGAGTCGGACACAACTGAGCAACTGAACTGAACTGAACTGAGACATTTCAGAGATATAAAAAGAACATACTGTTTACCCACCACTCACTCTGTATAGGTGATATTGAAAAAATATTCTTACAGCATTTCTACTATTTTCTTTAGTAGTATATCACTATCTGGTAATCTTTATACTTCATATTTAATTCTGTTCACTTCTTGTTGTATGGGATTTTATGAAATTAGAAAACAGTTTGAATTCTGATGTACCCATTATCTAGCTTAAACAATTAGTAATATTCTGTTATTTCTTTTTATAAAATAAAGGATATTTTATACAGAGACATTTAATAATATTCTCTTGTTTTCCTGTAGGTGGTGCTCTGTAAATTTCACTCAGTGTTTTTGTCTCAGAAAGGGCAGGTTTACACCTGTGGTCATGGTCCTGGAGGACGATTAGGCCATGGAGATGAACAGACATGCTTGGTAATTTAAATGATAACTTTGGTAAAATTTGATAGATTGGAAGCTTCACTTAACTAATTTTTTTTTTAAATTAACTGAAAGGAGAAAATAGTATACCAACTGATAATTGATTTTAAAAGATCAGTTACTTTCCTGGCATATTGTGTTTACAATAAAGATTTAAATACGTAAAATTCTAAAGCATCAAAAAATTTTTTCTTATTGCAAGTATTGAGTCAGGAGATATAGTATATAAAAATAAGCTTTAAAATGTTTCCATAGTTGAANATAATTGATTTTAAAAGATCAGTTACTTTCCTGGCATATTGTGTTTACAATAAAGATTTAAATACGTAAAATTCTAAAGCATCAAAAAATTTTTTCTTATTGCAAGTATTGAGTCAGGAGATATAGTATATAAAAATAAGCTTTAAAATGTTTCCATAGTTGAAATTTTAAAAGGAGTTTACTAATTGTAAAACTTTTTTCCTGTTGTAGTCCAGGATTTATTCATTTTTAACTTCTCATTAAGGTATTTGTGGTCTAAAAATTGAGCCAATATTTTCACAAAAATTACATAATCAGAAAATTGAGTCAGCTAATTGGGAAAACCTAATCATTACATTCAAGAAAATACCTTACTAGTTTATTTTTAAGTTTTTTTTTTTTTGAGGGGTCCGTTGGCATATTCATCGATTAAGAGGTCTTTAAAAAGGAGAGCGAGCTATGATAATTGCTTCTATTATTTGTATGGTATATTATGTGCTAGGCATTGTTTATGCTTTCCATTTAGTATTGTTACCTTGATTTAAGTCTTAAACAGCCTTGTGAAGTTATAGCCTTATTATCCTCATTTTATACATAATGACAAAAGTAATAATAGTACTCATTTATCACTTGTTTACTCTGAGCCAGAGATGGTTGTTTTGCGTTTCCCAACTCATTTACTCCTTATATTGATCTTATTATCATCCAAAATACTATTATTACTTTGCATTTAGATGAAGAAAATGAGAGAAGTTAAATGATTTTTTTGAGATCAAATAGCTGGTAAATGCAGAGAAGGCAATGTCTCCCCACTCCAGTACTCTTGCCTGGAAAATCCCATGGACGGAGGAGCCTGGTAGGCTGCAGTCCATGGGGCCACTAAGAGTCGGACATGACTGAGTGACTTCACTTTCATGCATTGGAGAAGGAAATGGCAACCCACTCCAGTGTTCTTGCCTGAATAATCCCAGGGATGAGGGTGGAGCCTGCTGGGCTGCCGCCTATGGGGTCTCACAGAGTCGGACACGACTGAAGCGATTTAGCAGTAGCAGCAGCAGCTGGTAAATGGCTGGATTAAGATTTGAACCCAGAACAGATGACTTTAAAGGAATATAATATTGTTTGGTATTCATTGAAGGGCTGTGTTGGTTCCTGTATTTTTATTTATTGCTTCACTCCACCAGTGAGTACTTTGATTAAAGAGCGCCCTTTGTTCAGACCAAACAAATTTGCACTTGGTGTATGATATATGATAAGGGCTCAAAATCATTTATCGAATCCAATTGTTTTATTAAAATGTTTTACTGGGATTTTGTATTTTACTTATAAAGCAATGTCTGTATCCTATTAAATTCATCCCCCTCCTTGTTGAATTGTATAGTTTGCCTATGAATGATACAACCATATAGCAGTCATGTCATTTGGGATGTAATATCCTCAGATTCTATTTGTATATTTTATAAATGGTTAATGTAATATACTAAAGTTAATTTTATTTTGTAGGTCCCTAGGCTTGTGGAAGGACTGAGTGGTCATAATTGTTCTCAAGTAGCAGCTGCTAAGGATCACACTGTTGTATTAACTGAAGATGGATGTGTTTATACATTTGGTCTGAATATTTTTCATCAATTAGGACTCATTCCTCCGCCTTCCAGTTGTAATGTACCCAGACAGGTAAACTTCTCTTTTTTAAAGAATAATGTGACCATTGTCATAAAACCTATATGGACAAAAAGATAGAAGGTGCTGATAAGAGCAACTTATTTTACCTATAGTCAATGGTATATGTTTCTTCAGTGGTATATATTTTATTTTTCACAGGAAGAATTGAGCATAGTACAAATTAAAATTTGTTTGGAGTGAGAAGGAAAGAAAGCACTTGGGATATTAGGCAGCAAACTGCCTTTGATTCAACTTACAAGTGGTCACAAGCAGAGGGGGATCCAGATATTTTGCAGAGGGGGATCCAGATATTTGGGGTTTGAAGCTTAATTTTGAGGCCCTCCTTAAAAAAAATCACACAAATTTTTTATAAGTAAAAAAGCCATGCAAATGAGGTCCCCAGAAGCTTAAGCTTATTGGCTTCATGGTCAGTCTGTCTCTGCACAGAAATCTCACCTGGCAAGTCTATTTGAGGGAACATAAGCCGGAAAGCCACTGTTCTGTGTTCTATTGTCCATTTTTCTGCTGTACAGCTACCAGCAGAAGGTGGCCTTTCCTCAACTTCAGGGACCTAGTACACAGCCAAGATTGGTGCTTTAAATTAATATATTACTGGAGTCATCTACTGGAGAAGGAAATGGCAACCCACTCCAGTACTCTTGCCTGGAGAATCCCCTGGACAGAGGAGCCTGGTGGGCTGCTGTCCATAGGGTCGCACAGAGTCCCACATGACTGAAACGACTTAGCATGCATGCATGCATTGGAGAAGGAAATGGCAACCCACCCCAGTATTCTTGCCTGGAGAATCCCAGGGACAGAGGAGNCCTGGACAGAGGAGCCTGGTGGGCTGCTGTCCATAGGGTCGCACAGAGTCCCACATGACTGAAACGACTTAGCATGCATGCATGCATTGGAGAAGGAAATGGCAACCCACCCCAGTATTCTTGCCTGGAGAATCCCAGGGACAGAGGAGCCTAGTGGCCTGCCGTCTATGGGATCTCACGGAGTCGGACACGACTGAAGCGACTTAGCAGCAGCAGCAGCAGAATCATCTATAACACATGTGTTTTCAACTCATAAAATTTTGCATTTCTGGTATTAAAATTCTTCCCTGGTTTAATTCTCTGGATATAAAATGATTATTAGATATACTTCTTTTTATTAATAAAGCTTTAAAATCCAATGCTTTTGCATTCTGGATAGCTAGTGAATCAATAGTAATTATTCCAAGATAATTAGAGGTAGTTTCCGATCTGTGGTACTTCTTAGAAGCCATTTTCCTCAACGGACTGTGGAATTTGTAGATGTTTAATCATATTGTAGACTTCTTTAGGAATAGTAGCTTTTACTCACATTTTCATTCTCTTTGTGTGGCTATCTTGGAGCTCTGGCTTGTTAAGGACATATCCAGTGTTCTTAAGTGAGGGCAGATTTGTGCCCCAGAGTCATTTGGCAGTGTCTAGAGACAGATTTGGTTGTTACAACTCGGGGTAGGGGTGGGGTTAGTGGTACTGACATCTGGTGGACAGAGGCCAAGGATGCTGCCTAACCTTCTATGACACAGTCCTCCACAACAATCATCTGATTCAAACTGGCAGCAGTGTTACTGTTGAGAGACTCAGGATATGTCAAATGTAAAAGTACCATGTTTTCTAATAAGAACCAGAATGCCTGTTGTTTATATTGCTTGTTAACAAAAGTTTAATGATTTGGTTTGTATAAAGTTTTTTATATGTTAAAACTGCTGACTTAAGGTGGCTGCATCAAAATGTCTTATGTTCTGAGAGGAGTTGGGAGATCTATTGGTGATGACTGCTATTAGCGCTTGAAGGGGTTACTGGCAGCAAGTATGCCCTGTATTTGCTACCCTGGTCTGCTGGATCTTTTGCAAAATTCTGTTAGTTTATAGATACATAATAAACTGAAGCCTTACTTGTCTTTTGAATAGATGCAGGCAAAGTATCTGAAAGGAAGGACAGTCATTGGAGTAGCAGCTGGCAGGTTTCATACCGTGCTGTGGACCAGAGAAGCTGTTTACACTATGGGACTAAATGGTGGACAACTGGGTAAGAAATCCAGGATGACAATATCTGAAAAATAAATTGTGTTCTTAAAAATGGATATTTTGTGATGTTTGTTTATGTAATTTTTTAGGTTATCTACTAGACCCCAATGGGGAAAAGTGTATAACTGCTCCTCGCCAAGTCTCTGCCCTTCATCATAAGGACATCACTCTGTCTTTGGTTGCTGCTAGCGATGGGGCTACTGTCTGTGTCACCGCAAAGGGAGACATTTACTTACTTGCAGACTATCAGTGCAAGAAGCTGGCTTCTAAGTATGTATACTTCTGTGAAAGAAACATACCTTAATAATTCAACTCTTCCAGCAAATATCTGAGTTTCAGCTTTATGTTATTCTCTTAAGTGTCAAATGGGAACACTGAATGGTGGGAAAGTCAAGAGTTTTTGCCTAAGATGATAATCTTTTGGCAAATGTTCAGTAAATATATGTAAAAGTTCTTTGTAGGGTTGTAAAGAGTATTTCTGAATTAAGATAACATATGGTTAAATATGACCTGTAAGTTTCCCTTTTTTATGCTTCAGGTACAGAGAACTAGATTATAATTCTTGGTTTGTGACACAATCATCTTTGGTTCATGTATAGCCTTTATACATTACACATTTATTTAAAAACATTGTTAATCATATTCTGTACCCTCTATTCAGTCCAAGTATTTATACCTAATTGGTATATTTTCATATAGCCAGTTTTTATCTGATAATAACATAGTCAGTTCAGTTGCTCGGGTCGTGTCCAATTCTTTGCGACCCCATGAATCGCAGCACGCCAGGCCTCCCTGTCCATCACCAACTCCTGGAGTTCACTCAGACTCACATCCATCGAGTTAATGATGCCATCCAGCCATCTCATCCTCTGTCGTCATAGTAGCATGTGGTAAACAAGTAGTTGGCTGTCTAATCAAAAAGTTGGTTGAAGCAGGGAATTATAAAACTTAAGATTTAAGTATAGATTAGTCAGCTGGAGTTCTGTCTTTTGTTTTTAAACCATATTTGTAATGTGTTATCTGTTACTTCATTTTGAATTACCCGAGGAGCAAGTGCTTAAAAACTATTATGAGGTAAGTTAAGGGCAGAATCTTGTATTTTTCATACATTTTCAGTATTTAATATAGTTGGTTAATCTATATCTGATTTGACAGTAATTTTTTGTTTGTCATATTTGTTGCATCATTTCAAAGTATTATACTTTTATAGAAAGTGTTCTGAGACTACTATTTTGTTGGTTTACATATTTCATTATAAGTGTAGTGACAAATACAAGTAGAGAAATAGATCTTTGAACAGATAACAGTAGCTCAGTTAGTGGGAGAAGGCATGTAGGAATTCTAGAGAATAGCCATCCAACTTTTAAAGTAATGAGGGATTTGAACTGAAATGCAACAGAATGTGCTTTTGCTAGTGTTAGTGAGATGGTAACTTCATGAATAGATACCATTATGAACAGAAGATGTCAACCGTCAATATACACAACTTACCTTCTGTGTGTAACAGTTGGAAAGTTACCAATTGTAAGGTCATATTTCAGTTATAAAAATATGAAAATGTGATCAAACATGTTTCTTAGAACTGAGTTATGTAGGTTTCTTTCTGAGCATGAGATAATATATGGAATGTAAGAATTTGTTGTTGCTTTGCATTTATAAAACGTACCCTGACAACATTAAGTTACATAAATATGTTACATCCAAGTTTTGCCTAAGAAAATTCTTTTGTTACAGAGTAGTAATTTTGAAAAGAAAAACATTAAAAAATATTTTAAATTAAAAAAATATATAAAAATATGTTAAAATATTAAAATAAAATATTTTTAAACATTTAAAAATACCTGAAAGAGAGGACAGTGATTGGAGTAGTAGCAGGCAGATTTCACACAGTGCCATAGGCATCACATGTGTAGATATGATGAAATGTGTAATGAATTGACTAGTGGATGGGTTATTAGCAATACTAATTATTTTGATAGTAGCTGTATCTATTTAAAGTTGTCCATATTTGAAATAAGGATTTCTGTTTTGTTTTGAAAGGATTTCTGTTTTGTTTAAATTTTTTCTATTAAGAATGCAGATAGTATAGAGGAGCTTTTTTGCCTTACCAGTTATTTAATCTGGGGAGAATGTGTGTGTTAGCACATGGGGTTTTAGATACATAGCATGTATATATGAGTAGGTAGAAACTTGCCATAGAAAGAAATGGTCATTGTGNAATGATGCCATCCAGCCATCTCATCCTCTGTCGTCATAGTAGCATGTGGTAAACAAGTAGTTGGCTGTCTAATCAAAAAGTTGGTTGAAGCAGGGAATTATAAAACTTAAGATTTAAGTATAGATTAGTCAGCTGGAGTTCTGTCTTTTGTTTTTAAACCATATTTGTAATGTGTTATCTGTTACTTCATTTTGAATTACCCGAGGAGCAAGTGCTTAAAAACTATTATGAGGTAAGTTAAGGGCAGAATCTTGTATTTTTCATACATTTTCAGTATTTAATATAGTTGGTTAATCTATATCTGATTTGACAGTAATTTTTTGTTTGTCATATTTGTTGCATCATTTCAAAGTATTATACTTTTATAGAAAGTGTTCTGAGACTACTATTTTGTTGGTTTACATATTTCATTATAAGTGTAGTGACAAATACAAGTAGAGAAATAGATCTTTGAACAGATAACAGTAGCTCAGTTAGTGGGAGAAGGCATGTAGGAATTCTAGAGAATAGCCATCCAACTTTTAAAGTAATGAGGGATTTGAACTGAAATGCAATAGAATGTGCTTTTGCTAGTGTTAGTGAGATGGTAACTTCATGAATAGATACCATTATGAACAGAAGATGTCAACCGTCAATATACACAACTTACCTTCTGTGTGTAACAGTTGGAAAGTTACCAATTGTAAGGTCATATTTCAGTTATAAAAATATGAAAATGTGATCAAACATGTTTCTTAGAACTGAGTTATGTAGGTTTCTTTCTGAGCATGAGATAATATATGGAATGTAAGAATTTGTTGTTGCTTTGCATTTATAAAACTTACCCTGACAACATTAAGTTACATAAATATGTTACATCCAAGTTTTGCCTAAGAAAATTCTTTTGTTACAGAGTAGTAATTTTGAAAAGAAAAACATTAAAAAATATTTTAAATTAAAAAAATATATAAAAATATGTTAAAATATTAAAATAAAATATTTTTAAACATTTAAAAATACCTGAAAGAGAGGACAGTGATTGGAGTAGTAGCAGGCAGATTTCACACAGTGCCATAGGCATCACATGTGTAGATATGATGAAATGTGTAATGAATTGACTAGTGGATGGGTTATTAGCAATACTAATTATTTTGATAGTAGCTGTATCTATTTAAAGTTGTCCATATTTGAAATAAGGATTTCTGTTTTGTTTTGAAAGGATTTCTGTTTTGTTTAAATTTTTTCTATTAAGAATGCAGATAGTATAGAGGAGCTTTTTTGCCTTACCAGTTATTTAATCTGGGGAGAATGTGTGTGTTAGCACATGGGGTTTTAGATACATAGCATGTATATATGAGTAGGTAGAAACTTGCCATAGAAAGAAATGGTCATTGTGTAGGGGAAACTCATAAAAGGAGGGACTAAGGATACCAGTGGTCAAATCACCTTACTTTATCTTTCACGGCAATCACCCTATATTATTGTTTGAATAGTAATTTATTTAAAATTGAGCTGGTATATTATAGCAAACATATTAATCTAGAATTTTTTTTTCATTCAGACAACTAAACTTGAAAAAGGTTCTTGTATCTGGGGGACATATGGAATACAAAGTTGATCCTGAACATTTGAAAGAAAATGGGGGTCAAAAAATTTGCATTCTTGCAATGGATGGAGCTGGAAGGGTGAGTATATATTTATGCAAAAGTTTAGTAACCTTGTTCTCAGTTGACAGCTGTAGGGGACCTGATAATGTAAAACTGTGTTGATTCCTACTGACTTTTGCTTCCCTACTTGTTTTTGTCCCTACTTGTTTTTGATGTCCAATACTAATTGGTTTGAAATACTAATTGGTATTTTGAAGAAAATATGACATTTCATGTTGCATAGTACTGCCTTGTTAAACTATATTTTAAAATTTCATTTATTGTGTTTAAAATAGAAGTAAGGGATTTGATGAGTTATTTGATATATACACTATTCAAAAATGATATTAAATTATATAGATATGAGGTATAAAACTACTCTTTTAAAAAAGTAAAAAACTAAGCTGACAGTATTAAAAATACATAATCAAAAAAAAATAAAAATGCATAATCGGAAATTTTCTCTCAAATTTGATCTTAAACAAATGTACACAAAATATTACATATCGAGAGATTATAACTGTCATATAGAAAATATAATGTATTTATGGATCGCTATGTAAAGAATCTCTGAGACTTCCCTGGCAGTCAAGTGGTTAAGACTCAGCACTCCCAGTGCTGGGAGCATAGGTTTGATCCCTGGTCAGGGAACTAAGATCTTGCATGCCACCTGTTGTAGCCAAAAAAAAAATCCTCTCTTGTTTCTTTTCATTTAAGTAAATAGAGTTGTAATTTTCATTTCTTTGATAAAATTGTCAATTAAAAATTGTATTATACATTAGAAACACTGAATAAGTTTTACACTGTGACTGGAAAAACAGGTTGGTACCTGCTTTTTGTTTATAAAATAAAAACATACAATAAGTGTATTGAGGTTTTATAAATTGCTATAAAAATTAACATTTTAGAAACTGAAGAATTAATCGTAAAACTCCACCTACTGGTACATTATAGGCATACATCTTCTGTGATCATTTTATTTGAGGGAACTATCTTTAAGAATTGGAGATGTAATTTGTACTAAAAGAAGGAAGCAGAGGCATAGAATTACATTTAAAAAGTTGAATGTTAAAAACATTTGACTTTGGGATATAATGCATGTACAAAAATAGAGATCTAGCTTGTTTATACATGTGGATACTTACTTCCTGTAAAATTAATAACTTAAAAAATGACAAGACAAGTTCTGATGGTAACAGCTGATCAGTCTATATTTTGTGTACATAACTTGAGTGACCTTGACAGATACCATTCTGTGCTTTAAGCTTCTTAATTATGAGGAGATTGAGCTTTTCAAGATCAGTAGTAGTAATTTTTCAAATGAAATCGTGCTTGGAATGCCTGTCTGTGATGTAGATGAAAAAAAGGCTTGCTGCTCTAGATAGACTGGAAAGCCCAGCACCTGGTCTCTTGTCATTCTCAGTCCTTGAGCAGCAGCCCCTCGGCCATTTCTCAGGAGCACCAAGGCTGGCAGAACCACCTGGAAGCTCCTGAAGTCTATGAGGACTGTTCTGTCTCTGAGATTTTGTTTTACTTGAGTTATGCAGACATCTTTTTTATTCCCCTCAAGAGTAAAGTTTGGATTTTTGTAGGGTGGTTTTCATTCTTCTTGTAAATATTACTCTTAAGTCTGACATTCAAGTTTTGGCATTAAGAATTTGGTTTTCTTTAGCATATTGTATGCTAAACATTGTAGCATATGTTTGCTCCAAATGAGTAACACTGAACATTACTTCTTAAGAGAAGTGTCTTTGAAGCATTTTTAATGCTTCACGTTTGCTTGATGTATTTTCTGAAAGATACACCATCATGGCTTTTATGTATTTTTTTACTATGGAAAAATGAACATTGAAACATACTGAGAGCTCTTAGTTTTTGAGATAAGATCTGTTGATTTCATTTTTCGGTTGTTCAGCTGCTATACTGCTTTCTATTCCACTGTAATTTGGTTTTATCTTAGGTATTTTGCTGGAGATCTGTCAGCAGTTCTATGAAGCAGTGTCGATGGGCCTATCCACGCCAAGTCTTCATTTCTGATATTGCTTTAAGTAGAAATGAAATTCTTTTTGTCACACGAGATGGAGAGGGATTTAGAGGGAAATGGTTTGAAGAAAAAAGAAAGAGTTCTGAAAAGAAAGGTTAGTTCATATATGTAAATGGCATGTAAAAGTACCTTCTAGCTAATGTTTAATTTTGTACTTACTTATTATTAGGTTTAACTGACAAATGTTACTAGATTTTACCTCTATCTCTCTTCTTTTGATTTTGGTTTGTCTGTGTGCAGGTAAACAAAGGGAATTCAATCCACTTAAATCCTAAATTCTCAACCTTCTGTCTGTCAGTATGCCCTGAAATCGTGGTATATTCCCATCAGTAACAGAGTATTGCTAATCTCTAGCCTTGGCTCTAGGGACAGAGCAGTATAAAATTAAAAACAAAAAACTTTGCAGGTGGATTTGAACAATCTTCCAAATTCCTTTTTATCCTCCTCTCCCCAAATTGAGAATTGAGTGGCTTATGCTTTGGGGTGTTTTGGGTTTTTTTGTTTTGTTTTCTGAATATATAAAATGAAACTTTTATAAGGTAGTTTAGGATTTAGAGGAAGATTACAGGAAGAATAAGGTTTTTATATTTATTGAGAATTTTAAAAAGTACAGGTTGCTTTATTAAACAATTACTGAATAATTGGAGGCAAATTTTATTCATTCCTTGATGAATATAACGGAGAACTTTAAGATACTAGCATGGAAAATAGGATAGTTCATTTTTGATTTTATGACTATGAATTTACAAACTTGTGGATTGCTTAACATTGTTTTTTTTAACTCTAGTAGCAGCGTTTTTCTTTCATCCATAGTTAGTAATCTGTTGATTTTTTTTTTTTTTTTTCTTCCAGAAAATCTAGAATTCATTGACCACTTCACATCTCATTCCTTCCACCCTAGCCCAGGTCACATCAAATGCTCACTGCAAAAAACGTTTCATTTTTTTCAACTCTTGTTTCTCTTTATTTATTTTCTTACCAGAGTGAGCCTTTAAGATCTGATCCCAATATACCTGTGTTTAAAAACTTTTTGATGGTTTCCTCACTTCTTGAACACCGCCTACAAGGCTCCTGCTCTGACCCTTTTCTGCATCTCTGAGTTCCTCTTGAGCTCTCTCCCTCTCGTTTCCACTCTCCAGACACTCTGCCCTTCAGGTAGTCAGTCTTGTCCAGTTGTGGTTAGTCCCAGGGCCTTTTCTGATTTTCACATCTCAGCTGAACTTATGCTTCATCAGAGATGTTTTCACCAATTATTTAAACTTGGTTACCCTGTTTAACTTTTAATGTTCTCTTTGTATTTTTATCTTGTAGCTTATTTTTACTTGTTTTTATGAATTTATCTTTGTGATTAATTTTTCTAATGTTGGTCTCCTATCATATTATAAGATGGCAAGGACCATGATATATAGTCATTATATCCTTACAGTGAAATCAAGGTTAATTTGTAATCATTAGCATTTAGCATATTTCCTTCCCTCTTTAAGTCATCTATTGAATGAATAAATCAGTTATTATATGCTAAAAGGTATATAAAGAACATTTATAATTACTCAGGAAATTATAAACATATTCTTCAAAATTATAAAGCCACAGACGAATGATTTTTGGATAGTTTATTATTTGTAGTATTTTATTTCTTTATAGATTATACAAGTCTATAAACATTTAAGGTATATTTACCATGTGCTGGATATATGGCTAGGTTTTAATCATACAAAAATATGTAAGATGGACCCCTGTTCTCAGACAGTCATGAGTTTGTAGGAGCAATAGGTACATTTATAAATATTTGCAGTTCATGGAGACAGATACTAATTTACACATAATAAGTTTTTAAAGAACATAGAAATTGGAATAATTGAGTGTCAGGAAGATTAGTAAATCCCTGTGAGTAAAAGAGAGTGAATTTGAGAGTAACCAGAGGCATTTTGACTTGTGTTGGAGTCCTTAGAATTGTGTCTTCGTCATAATTAGTGGTGTAAAACAGAATTCACGTTCTCATGCTTATGTGTCTGCTTTTCAGTGTTTTTTAAGTAGATGGCTATCTTTCTCACTCGATTTTCCTTCACCCTGTACAGCCGATTGGTCACCAAGTTTTGTCACTTCCATCTCAAATATTTTTGAAATCTCCGCTTTTTTTAGTTTCATCGCTACAACCTCAGTCTTACAGTGTTCATTCTTTTTCTGGACTCTTAGTTTTGTCAGTGAACTCTTTGTCTTTATTTACTTTTAACATTTTTCATACTACTTGCATGCACATGCCATATTTTTCTTTCATATCCTTGATCTGGCTTGTGCTGATAAACTTGTTCGTTTAGCGTCTGTCTTTTCGGCTTGATTGTATACTCCACGATCGTAGAGGTGTGCTATCTTGTTCACCACAGTATTACTAGGGCTACACTGAAAAGCACTGTGTCACCGTAGCACATGTGGCCATTCAGATGTGCTGAATAAATGGAAGGAAGGGGGAGAAGAAGGGAGGAAGCAAATGACATTTTTAATGGAAGCTGAGGAATTTTTAAAGGTAGCATAAACATTGTATTTGCCTTTTAGACAACTTTGGTTGCAGTGTGGAGGACAAAATCATGAGTAATTGAAAAAAAAATTTTTTAAAATCATGAATAATTGAGAATTGACCCACCAAAATTTCTTCCATCAGATGAATAATATATAGGGTGTAAATTATGTTGAGGAGAGAGATGTAGTTCTTCAAAAGGACTTAACACAGACAAAAGATTTCCCTATTCTCCTAATTTTTTTTCTATTCCATTTACTCCTAAATCGTTTTAAGTTTCAATAAAGCCTTGATTAATGAAAGTTTATTTTTTTCTTTTTAGCAGAGATTTTATCAAACCTTCATAATTCCTCACCAGATGTGTCTTGTGTCTCTGATATAAATAGTGTATATGAAAGAATTCGACTTGAGAAACTTACTTTTGCCCATAGAGCTGTTAGTGTCAGCACAGATCCAAGTGGATGCAACTTTGCAGTCTTGCAGTCAGATCCTAAAACAAGGTAAATATACACTTGTCCATATTAAATTTCATTTGTAGAAGGAACAGTCATTGGGTTTTCTTTTGTTTTCAGTAGTTCCTGGTACAAATTTAATTGAATAGCTGTTGTCAAGTCTTGTAGAGCCTTCAGACATATAATCCTATTACTAGGTTAACTCAAAGGTAGGATTTGTTATATTGGAAATTATGAGTGCTTGTAAATGGATATTTATTGAAAATATTGAAGGTAATATGTACACATGCACACAGAATGTTCTGATCTGTAGGTTCTTGATGTCCTGTAGGTTCTCAGATTTTGAGAAATATAAATATTTGTTACATGGTTTACAAAAATTTCTGACCATTGAGTACAGTGGGAAATGATAGAAGAGGTAGTGTCGAGTCATCTGCAGGGCATTGTGAATCTCAGTGCACATCTTCTGTCACATTAGTACAGAGATGACAGGTTTAAGATAAATATCAAGGGCCTTACTGAAGAGGGTAAAAAGTCCTAGAGACAGGATTATTATTCCTCCTGGTTTGCCCAGGTCTGTCCCACCTTGAGCACTGAAAGTTTCCTCTCCTGGGAAACTGCTCAGTCCCAGGCAGACCAGGGGAGTTGGTCACCCTACTGAAAAGAGTGAAAGGTAGGTTGGGAAGGTATGATTGCATGCTTACAGTACTGAAAGAACCAGGGGTATGGACTGATGTATGTGTGTATACTTATTTCCTTGAGTTTCTAACTTATTCTGGGATCTGGGACCTGAAGTATTTATTTGCTGTTCTGTATATATTCTCCACTTGTGACATGAAAGAATATAAAACAGCAAAAGGTTGAACACTGTACTGTACTCTTTTTGAAAGTTTTTAGNACTTATTTCCTTGAGTTTCTAACTTATTCTGGGATCTGGGACCTGAAGTATTTATTTGCTGTTCTGTATATATTCTCCACTTGTGACATGAAAGAATATAAAACAGCAAAAGATTGAACACTGTACTGTACTCTTTTTGAAAGTTTTTAGTAATACTTTAAAAAATACATTTAAAAAATTTGTCCAAAAGTCATTCTAATTTATGTTCTAGTGTTTCCCTATAGAAACAGAAAACTCTCCTTTCAAAGGAAAACTTAATTCTTGTCATTTTAGTTTAGGGGAAATACATAAAGGAATAGAAAATATTTAAAGGGTATCTAAAATTATTTATTCTTTTGGAAATGTCTTATTCTTATTGGATAAGATTCAGTATTCTTATTGGAATAAGATGCAGTATTCTTATTGGACATGTCAAATGCAATATTCGTATTGGAGATGTCAAATGAAAGATTTTCTAAGTTTAACAAGTAAAAAAGAAATTATACTTAAGGAGAATTGCCTAGGGATGCTCTTGGTTTTTTGTGTTTTCTTTTTTTTTCATTATTTTGAAAGTGAAAATAATTTTTGTTTCATTTCTAGCCTTTATGAAATTCCAACCGTGTCCTCCTCATCCTTTTTTGAGGAGTTTGGCAAGCTGTTGAGGGAAACGGATGAAATGGACAACATCCATGATGTGACATTTCAAGTTGGCAGTAGACTCTTCCCTGCACATAAATATATTTTGGCAGTGCGTTCTGACTTTTTCCAGAAATTGTTTCTTTCGGATAGTACCGCATTAGATTTCACAGATGTTTACCGGAAAGATGAAGATTCTGCAGGCTGCCATCTCTTTGTGGTAGAGAAGGTTCATCCTGACCTGTTTGAATACCTTTTGCAGTTTATATACACAGATACTTGTGACTTTTTAACTCATGGCTTCAAACCAAGACTAAATTTAAACAGGAAACCAGAAGGATATCCAGGCACTCCAAATTGTCATTCAAATAAAATGAATTCCCATGAAGATAATCAGAAGTCAGCATTTGAAGTTTACAAAAGTAATCAAGCTCATACAATTAGTGAAAAGCAGAAGAGTAAATCCAAATCTTCCAAAAAAGTAAAAAGTGTTGGGGAAGATGATCCTGTAAAATTGTTGCAAAATGTTGCAAAGAAATTTGGTTTCAGTAATTTAAGTAGTAGGTATGACTCCTCCTTAGTATCTATTCACGTACCTCATTATGTTTTCCTTTCAGAAATTCTACTTCTTGTTTTGTTTTGTTTTCCTGCTCAGCTTTACTTTGCTTTGTTCCTTCTCTTCCCTTGCCCAGCCTCCTCCATCCCCTCCTCCATCCCTTCCTCATCTTCCTTCTCTTCTCTCTTCCCCTCAGTTTCCCTTTCTCTCTCCCCGGCTCCTTTCTGTTTGGATCTGTTTCTTTCTTTTCAGGGACCTGTTTGTCTGTTTTCTGCTAAAGCTACCTCTAGGATTCTCTGGATTAAAACATTTAAGGATAGGAAGGCTGTTTGTGGGTTTGAACTCTCATGGGTTCTCTGTAACAGGCATCTGGAGTGGCAGGCAGTGTGGTCTTCTGGAAAGAGGGCTGTCTTGGAGTTAGACCTATATGTGCCTCTTAGCTCCACTGTAACTAGCTAGGGCAAATTTCTTACTTCTTGAACCTCAGTTTCTCAGTAGATAAAATGAGAGGGATAATATTTACCTTATGTTATTGGTGTAGTTTGGTCATAAAGCATGTGTACAGTGTCTGACACTATTTGTCATCTTAACAAACCAGATTTTTTGGAATTCTCTATTTTTAAGGTATTTATGTTGCCTGTGAGTATAACCTTAGTTGTGGGGCAGGAGCCAAGGGAGGAGAGTTTATCATGTTTTCTAATTGAAACCATGAAGGGTTTTGTGTCGTAGCTTTCGCTTGTTTTTTTGTCAGTAGTGATGTTTAACACATTCTAAATACTAAGTAAAATTGAAGGAGACTGTATGACTTCTTTATCACAGAGTAGGGGTTTGCTGAGATACTCTTCTAGGTGATACAAATTATATAATCATGTTTAGATGTGGGCTCATTTGTTGGATTTTTGTTATTTTGGTAGGGGAATATAGTCACCAATTGTTACTTTTTATCCTTGATAGGTTAGATGGAGTCAGATATGAAAATGAAGAAATTAGTATCATTGCCAAGAAAACTGGTAGTAAACCAAAGCTAAATCAGAAAAAATGGTAAGTTAGGAAATGAAGATAAACTTTTCATCTCTGGATTTTGGGGACCTAACTGGAAATTGAGCTCTCTCTATTTACATATGTATGCAGCAAAATGTGTATGTGGATACCCTCTTACCTTTATTAATCTTTTTCATGTCTGGAAATGTTGGAGAATTATTGAGGCAAATGGATAAAATGTTAACTGCTCAGTAAGACATAGTGTTCATTTTTTTTCCTGATTACTCCCTAATGAAGAATTTTTAAAAATTTCCCTAAATTTTGTATTTTTTTTATAAATAGGTAATGATGTTAACCCAGAAACCAAAATAATTATGCCTCTTCTCTTCATCATTATGAAGATTATTTCCTTTAGTATAATTTTTTTCCATAATAAATATATTATTCTAAATATGTTTATTATTAAAAGTTTTTATTTTTAGGTATTTGTCTTTTATAGGTAGAAAATTTTAGAGAAAAACCTGATTGTATATAGACTGTGCTTAGCATGGAATAAGTTGTACAAATAAGTGAATTAATGACCTTTGACTGTGATGCCGCTTAGTATCATATTAATCAGCACTTGGGCTGTTTTGAAAAAGGAAAATTAGAAGGAAGACTTTCTTGAATATTTATCTGTACACAGTTCCTTTTACAAATACTATGTTCGTTGAAAGGCCTTATTTTTTTCCATAAAGTGGAAGGAGATAAAATATTTTATTTGTATGTATACCCTCAAGTTGTTTGTTATATGCCACCTTTAATTAGGTGCCATATAAAAATACAATCAAAAGTTAACACAAATCCTAAAATTGCTTTTGCTTCAGTTAAACTTTTTTTTTTCCAGTTCATTTTTATGTGATGTGACCATGAAATCAGTGGATGGAAAGGAATTTCCTTGTCATAAATGCGTTCTTTGTGCTAGACTTGGTAGGTTTACTTTTTGTTGGTTGCAGATTTATTTGTTTTGGTATTGATTCCTATTCTTGATTGAATTTTTTTTTTCTTTCAGAATATTTTCATAGTATGCTGAGTAGCTCATGGATTGAGGTAAGATTTAAGTAGAAACCACATAGGCTGCTAATTATGCTTTATATTTTGGGGAAATTATATACTAAATAAAATTTTAAATATTTTTAACACAGTTTTTCTTTTGTATTGACTTTATTTATGCTTAAACTGGCTGGAAAATAGCAACATTTTGAAATTAAAGTTGTTGCAAAATAATTACTTAAATGAATTCTCCATTATTTGGAATTATATTTGGAATACCAGTTTGTTTCTTTTTTCTCAGATTTTCTTGATTCTTTTTCATGTTACAAAGCATTTTAAAATTAAATGTATCTCATTTTAGCTTTGTGTTTTAACATTATATTCTTCTGCATTTGATGTGATTCCTGTTAACAGTTTTTCATACTGATGACCTCAATTAGATTGTAGTGTTATTTTGTAGTTGAAAATTAATTGTTTTACTTTTATTTAGGCTTCCAGTTGTGCAGCTCTGGAAATGCCAATACATTCTGACATACTGAAAGTCATTTTGGACTACCTCTATACTGATGAAGCTGTTGTGATAAAAGGTATTAATAAAAGTTAGGACATTTTAGATATTTAAGATGCAGTTTAAAAATGATAAAATTACACAAATCTTATTTTCTGCTTTATTTGAATTAATCAACAGAGGCTTTTAGAATAAGCTATACAGATGATTACTAACAGTGAAGGAATGGAATAGAAAATTTTCATTACCTATGTGGAAATGAACTCTATATAAGAATTGTTAATAGTGGTTGAGATTAGATTTAACATTTTCATACCCAGCTACTTACATGATTGAGATGAAAAATTGACAACACAGAGTGTAGTCTTGATAGATAGTCTACAAAGTTTCTTTCTGGTCTGTTTTTCCCCTCATGTCAATGTGTCTGAAGTAAAATAAATAGACTAATAATTGAACTGAAATTTATAAAGAGGATGCGTTTATATACTTTGTCAGGAACACACCCATGTTTTATTTACCAGGTGTCTTTAGTCATAGGAGTGATAAACTATGCATTCTGTTTTCTGTTTATACCACATTTTCTTAATCAGTTTGTTGATGGACATTTAGGTATTTCTGTACTTTATTGTGAATAATTTTGCAGTGAACATGGGAATGCAGGTGTATCTTCAAAATCCAGATTTTAGTTCCTTTAGCTAAATACTCAAGATTGGGATTACTATATTGTATGATAATTCTAGTTTTAATTTTTTGAGGAACCTCCATACTCCTTGCATAGTGGCTTTACCAGTTTATACTCCTCTCAAAAAAGCACAAGAGTAACCTTTTCTCTACATTTTCACTTGTTATCTTGTTGTTTTTTTTTTTTTTTAATAATAGCCTTCCTAACAGGTATAAGGTGATATCTCCTTTTGGTTTTGATTTGCATTTCTCATTGAAATCAGCACCTTTTCATTTACCTGTTGGCCATTTGTATGTCTTCCGTGGACAAATCTCTAAGATCTTTTGAGCAAAATTCCCTGTGCTATACAATAGGTCCTTGTTGGTTATCTATTTTGAATATAGTAGTATGTATATGTCAATCCCAAACTCCCAGTTTATCCTTCACCCTAGTCTTTCCCCTTTGGTAACCAGAAGTTTGTCTTCTAAGTCTGTAGTTTTTTTTTGGCTATTGAATTTATATGAGTTCCTTATATATTTTGGATATTAATCTTCATGCTTTGCAATTGTTTTCTCCCATTCCAAGGTTGCCTTTTCTGTTGACTCTTTGGTGTGATTTTTGGTTTCATGGAACACCACTTGTTTATTTTCGCTTTTGTTACATGTGGTTTTGGTGTCATATCTAAAAAATCATTGCCAAGGCTAGTGTCTAGGAGCTTTTCCTGTTTCTTCTTCTAGGAGTTTTTGGTTTCAGGTCTTAGATTTAAACCTTTAATCCATTTTGAGTTGATTTTTGTCCAGTTTCATTATTTTGCATGTGGATATTAGTTTTTCTTATATCCTTAACTGAAGAGACTGTCTTTCCCTGTTTTGTATTCTTGACAATCTTGTCAGAGGGTAATTGGCTGTATACATGAAGGTTTATTTCTGGCCTGTTCTGTCTCATTGGTCTGCGTGTCTCTTTTTATGCCAGGGTGTTCCTGTATTGCTTCCTCAAGCTTTGTAATAGGACTTTGAAATCAGAAAATATGACAACTCCAGTTTTGTTGAACTTTTTCAATATTGCTTTGGCCATTTATGTATGGTCTTCTGTGGTTCCATGTGAATTTTAGGATTACTTTTTCTGTTTCTGTGAAAGGTACCATTGGAACTTTTATAGGATTTCATTGAATATGTAGATTGCTTTGGGTAGAATGGGCATTTTAACAATATCAGTTCTTCTAGCCCGTGAACATGAAATATCTTTCTATTTATTTGTATCTTCTTTAATTTGTTTTTTCAACATTTTGTAGTTTTCAGTATGCAGCTCTTTCATTTCCTTGGTTAAATTTATTCATAAGTCTTTTATTCTTTTTGATGTGATTATAAAGTGGATTGATTCCTTAATTTCTCTTTCTCTTAGCTCAATGTTAGTGTATAGAAATGCAACAGTTTTTTGTATATTGATTTTTTTTACCCTGCAACTTCATTCATTTATTATTTCTAATAGTAAAAGATGCACCAAAATACTATTAGAAATAATAAATAAATAAATTTACAGGGTTAAAAACAAATACACAAAAACTTGTTGCATTTCTAATTTGTTGACAGTTTTTATTATCAATGTATGTTGACTCGCAAAGAATCAGGCACGATTGAGCAACTGAACTGATGTTGAATTTTGTCATGTGCATTTTCTGCAACTATTGAGATGATCATGATTTTTAACCTCTATTCTGTTAATGTTGTGTATCATCTTTATTGATGTGCACATTTTGAACTATCCGTGCATCACAGGTATAAATCCCACTTGATCATGGTGTACGGTCCTTTTAACATGCTGTTTAGTTATGTTTATTGGTACTTTATTGAGGGCTTTTATATACACACTCATCAGGGATATTGTTCTGTAATTTTCTTGTAGTTAACTTGTCTGCCTTTGGTAGCAGGATAAGGTTGGCCTCATAAAGTGAGTTTGCAAGTGTTCCCCCCTCTTTGGTTTTTGGGATTAGTTTAAGAAGGATTTCTGTTAATTTTTCTTTAAATATTTGGTAGAATTCACTGATGAAGCATTCTGTTTTTGAACTTTTTGATTGCTGATTCATTCTCCTTATTCTGTTATTATCTGTTCAGAATTTCTATTTTATTACTCAGTTTTGGTATGTTTCATGTTTCTAGGAACTGATCCATTTCTTCTAGGTTGTCTAGTTCATTAGCATATAGTTATCCATAATAGTCTCTTATGATCCTTTATATTTCTGTGATATCATTGGTAATGTTTCCTCTTTCATTCGCAATTTTGAGTTTTGTTTTTTCTTAGTCTACTTAAAGGTGTGTTAATTTTCTCTTTTCAAATAAACAACTCTTGGTTGGTCTTTTCTCTTGCTTTTCTAGTGTCTGAGTCATTGGTTTCTGCTGTCTTCAGTATTTCCTTCCTTCTGCCAAATTTGGGCTTTGTTCTTTTTATAGTTCTTGGTTGTGTAGAAACCTTCAAAGTTTGTTCTTTGGAGATTTTTTTTTTGGGGGGGGGGGCGTTTATCAGTATAACCGTCTTTCTTAGAAATTCTTTTGTCCTTTAAATTTTGATATGTTGTGTTTCCCATTTTCCTTTGACTCAAGGTGTTTTCTTTGCTTTCTCTTTCTTTGACTTCCTGATTATTCAAGACCATTTGTGAATTTTTCCAGTTTTCCTATTTTTCTAATTTTATACCCTTGTAGTTGGAGATGATACTTAATATGATTACAGTCTTAAATTGTTGTTTTGTGGGTCTGCACATGGTCTCTCCTGCAGGGTGTTATGTGTACACTTGAGAAGAATGTCTGTTTTGGGCTGCTGTTGGGTGGAGTGTTATATATATGTCTGTTAGGGTGATTTGGTCTATAGTGTTGGTCATATCTGCTATTTCTTTATTAATTTTGTCTGGGTTATTTATTCATGTTGAATATGGAGTATTGACGTCCTCTATTATTTTAAAAAATATTTATTTATTATTTTTGGCTATGCTGGGTCTTCGTTGCTGCACATGGGCTTTCTGTAGTTGTGGTGAGTGGGGGTTACTCGAGTTGCAGGGCGTGGGCTTCTCATTACAGTGGCTCCTCTTGTTGCAGAGCACAGGCTCTCAGAGCATGGGCTCAGCACTTGTGGCTTGTGGGCTCTAGAGTGCAGGCTTAGTAGTTCTGGTACATGGGCTTAGCTGCCCTGCAGCACATGGGACCTTTCCAGACCAAGGATCAAACCTGTGTTCCCGTGCATTGGGAGGCATATTCGTAACCACTGGACCACCAGGGATGCCCAAAGTCCTTTCTTTTATTGTATTCATGTCCATTTCTGCCTTCAGCTTTTAATATTTCCTCTATATAGGACTTCCCTGGTGGCTCAGACAGTAAAGCATCTGTCTACAATGCAGAAGACCCGGGTTCAATCCCTGGGTAGGGAAGATCCCCTGGAGAAGGAAATGGCAATCCACTCCAGTACTATTGCCTGGTAAATCCCATGGACTAGAGGAACCTGGTAGGCTATAGTCCATGGGGTTACAAAGAGTCAGACATGAATGAGTGACTTCACTTTATATAGGTGTGCCAATGTATCTAATGTAGCTTTTTCTTTGTTGTTACAGTGAGGCTTACATGTAATGCAATCATGGAACTGGAAGTGTTAGTAGCTCAGTCATGTCTGACTTTCCGACTCCATGGACTGTAGCCCACCAGCCTCCTCTGTCCATGAGATTCTCCAGGCAAGAATACTGGAGTGGGTTGCCATTCCCTTCTCCAGGGGATCTTCCCAACTCAGGGATCAAACCCAGGTCTTCTGCATTGCAGGCAGATTCTTTATCATATGCATCACCAGGGAAGATCTAATGTAATTATAACAATCACAGTTTTTTCTTTATTTCTTTTAATTGATGTATGATTGATTTACAATATTAGTTTCAGGTGTATAGCATTGTGGCTCAATATTTTTATTGATTATGCTCATGTAAAGTTGTTAAAAAAATGTCTTTATTTTTCTGTACTATACAATATATCCTGTTGCCTTCTCATTTTATACATAGTAGTTTTTAACTCTTAATCCCATAACCTTATCTTGCCCCTCCCCTTTCCCTCTCCCAGTGGTAACTACTACTGCTTTGTTCTCTTTATGTTTTTGTCTTTTTTATATACATTTGTGTTTAAATTTAAATTCCATGATTCTACATACAAGTGATAACATGAAGTATTTGTCTCTCTGACTTGTTTCATTAAGCATCTGAGAAGGCAGTGGCAACCCACTCTAGTACTCTTGCCTGACAAATCCCATGGACGGAGGAGCCTGGTAGGCTACAGTCCATGGGGTAACTAAGAGTCGGACATGACTAAGCAACTTCACTTTCTCGTTTCACTTTCATGCATTGGAGAAGGAAATGGCACACACTCCAGTGTTCTTGCCTGGAGAGTCCCAGGGACGGGGGAGCCTGGTGGGCTGCCGTCTGTGGGGTCGCACAGAGTCAGACACGACTGAAGAGACTTAACAGCAGCAGCAGCAGCATTAAACATAATACCCTCTAGGTTCATTATTGAAAATGACAGAATTTCATTCTTTTTTATGGCCAAGTAGTATTACACTGTATGTCACACACAGATACATGTATGTATACATAAATGTAAACACCACATCTCCTTTATCCATTCATTGGTTGATGGCTTTTTGGGTTGTTCCCTTTCTTGGAAGGGGACGACAGAGGATGAAATGGATGCATGGCATCACCAACTCAGTGGACATAAGCCTGATCAAACTCTGGGAGCTGGTGAAGTACAGGAAAGCCTGATGTGCTGTAGCGCCTGGGATTGCAAAGAGTTAGGCATGACTTAGTGACTGAACTACACCTGTTTTGGCTGTCATTTACTGCTTAATTTTGCATTCAGATTTTCTTCACTCTTAGTTTTCTCCCCCTCTGATATTATTTTCTTTTTTTTTAGATTACCACTGACTTTATTTTTATATACCAATAAAACATTTATTTGTTTAATTATTGGAATATACTTGATTTACAATGTTGTGTTAGTTTGAATCAGGTATACATATACATGTATCCATCCTTTTTTAGATTCTTTTCCCATGTAGGCCATTACACAGTACTGAGTAAAGTTCCCTGTATTAATAGGAGGTCCTTATTAGTTATCCATTTTATATATGTGTGTATATGTCAATTCCTATCTTCCAGTTCCATTATTTCTTCAAATATTATGTCCTTTCTTATTTGCTTCCGTGAGTCCCCTGTGTATCTTTTTATAGTATTCCATAAATCCCTTATACTCAATTTGTTTTTATTCTTTTTTTTTTCTGTTCTTCATATTGGATCATCTCAGTTAACCTATAGTTTCTGTCTTTATTGATAATCTTCATTTCTTGAGATGTTATTCTCATACTTTCTTTTAAATTTTCAGATGCGATTTTTAAAATTTGTTTTTGGACATATTTAAAACAATTGATTTAAACTCTTTATAGTAGTTCAGGATCTTGGCATTCTTAGGGACATTCTCTTGACTTTTCTTTTTCTTTTTTTGCTTACAGGCCACACTTGACAGTTCTCTTTTCATCTTTCATAGTTGCTGGATCTTAGTTCCCTGACCAGGGCTTGGCAGTGCAATTGCACTAACCACTGAGCAATCAGGGAATTCCCATAATGTAGCAGCTCTTGAAATCAGATTCTCTTTCTTCTCCAAGGGTTATTTTATTTATTTATTTTTTTTTTCCCCTGTTTATTTAGTGACTTTTTGAAGCTAATTCTGTCAGATTGATATTCTTTGTCATATGTGACCACTGAGGTCTCTGCTTATTGAGATAATAGACTGAATTTTCCTTAAATGTCTAAACCAGTAAATTTCCCAGCCTATGCCTAGGAGTTCTTTGTGTGTGTTGTGGCATGGCTTCAACTCTCAGGCAGGCAGCTTTTATTTCCTGCTTTTGCAGAATCTGAAGTTCAGCCAGAGGTAAGTGTTTGGGGCCTTCCTAAGTGTTTTCTGGGCATGTCCACAATCCTCCACGTTTGTATGGCCTTCTAGATTCACAGGAACATGTTAAAACTTTTCAAAGCCCCTTATGGACACTCATATTAGTTAGCTTAGACTGCTATAACAAAATAACACACTGAAATTTATTATTCATAGTTCTGGAGGCTAGAAGTCTCAGACCAAGGTCTGGCAGGGTTCTCTTCCTGTCTTATGCACAGGTTATGTGTATAACCTTGCTATTATGTCCTTACTTGTTGTGTTGTGTAACAAGCCTCTTGTTATGTCCTTACTTGGCTTTTCCTCAGCTTGTGTGTGAGTGTGTATGGAGAAAGAGTGAGAGAGCACACACACATGGAACAGCGTGTTGGGGAAATATGGCTAGATCTCTCATAGGAAGAGACTAGTCTTGTCAGATCAGGGCCCTACCCTTATGACTGCACCATGTGAATTTTCAGGGAACACACACATTGAGTTCTATAACAACATCTTTTCCCTGAGCCATTCTTTTTAAGTTTTGACCTGCCTCTTGTTTGTTTTTCCCCTTATCATCGTCTTGGACAGCTTCAGTGTTAAACAGTTGCTATTTGTTTTTAATAAGTACCTTTTTCTGAGGCTGTTCACACTGGGTAAGCTTTGAGTCAGGTCAAATAAACCCCTACTAGTGGGGTTTCCAGGAAACTGCCAGATCAGTTAAGTAATAACAGTTATTTGATAATGTTGCCCCACAACTGTTCTGCCACCTCCATTGTCTGTACCTGCTTATTTCAGCCCATGATGGCAGGAATGATGGCTTTCAGGACTACTGTTGAGAATGGAGGAGAGTAGGATCTAAGTAGGAGGAGCCAGGGTGTCCCAGAGCTCACTGTTCTTAGCAAGATTCAGCCAGGTTTTTGGAGTCAGTGCTCCCTGATTATTGTGAGCCTTTGGCTAATTTCAAGAATTCTGAAAGAGTTGATTTTTGATCATTTTTTTTTGTAATAATTCTTATTGCTTTGGTAGAAGAGAAGAATTTTTGAAGTAGTCCTTAGTCTGCTGTTTACAGTGACTTCACCTCTAATGTTTTTTCTACTTTAATTTTTTTCTTTTTAACCATTTTTTTCCTCCTATGGTGGTGGTTTGTTTTTTTCCTATTTATATTGCTATTCTGGCAGTGACTCGGGGGCATTGCCTAAGGTCATTAATAGTATACTGGACCAAGGACATGTTAAATTAAGGAACTTCTCTGTAGTTTACACGTACTCTTAGATGACCAGATCCATTTTAAATAAACCTAAGAGCATTATTCACCTCCGCCATCCGTCGCTGTGTGTGTGTGTATGTTTTAACATATACCTGTATATTATCTTTGATGATGAGAATTGACTTTCCCCTCTGTGTAACAATAACTGGAGATTTTAAATAAGTCAGGCATTCTAGCCCTTTAGGACAAAAAGAGATCTACTCAAGTTGCCCATTTTATGATTGTAATGTAAATCAGGGCATTTTGGTGTTTTTTTTTTTTTTTAACAGTTTTCTACCTATGAGATAGAAATATTTTGATGTTATTACTGTTTATCATACTTAAAATTTCAACATTTAGAAACTAATCATCTTAACTCTCTTTTGAAGTGTTTTGTAGTATCTTAATTACTTGGACTTTTTCCCTAGCTATAATGTTTACAGAATAGTATGAGTAACAGTTTCTTTTTTTTCCAGAATCTCAAAATGTGGATTTTGTTTGTAGTGTTCTTGTGGTGGCTGATCAGCTTCTCATATCTCGATTGAAAGAAATTTGTGAAGTAGCATTAACTGAAAAACGTGAGTAATTTTGAATTAGAATCATAGTGTTTTCACAGATTGATTCAGGATTTATGGTATTTTATTGACTTTATGATGCAGTTTAAGTAAAATGCCTGTTTTTATATCATGAAAAATGTCAAGACAGTTAAAATTATTTCTTGTCATCATTTGTAAGCACATCCTTATTACAGAGATGTTAATATGTGAATACATGTAAGTCTTATAATCAAAATATGTTAATTTTTTGAAATATCATAAAACTTGAATAATAAAGATGGCATGAAATTATTTTGCAATCTGAAGGATGAGAGTTTGAAAGTGGAAATTCTTTGCACTTGCCCTGGTCTGTAAGTCTACACTTAACTACCCTGTTATTTGCTGGATTTTTTTTTTTTTTTTTTTTTGAGCCATGTTGTGCAGCTTATGGGATCTTATTTCCCCATCAGGGATAAACTTGCGTCCTTGGCTGTGCAAGTACAGAATCCAAGCCCATGGACTGCCAGAGAATTGTATTTGTTGGAATTTTTATGTAACTATCCTATCAATGTATTTGATCAAAAGTATCTCTTTTTCTGAAGCTCTTAATTCTCTCTCTGCTTATTATTTCATTTATTTGCAGGACTGTCATCCTAACACTGAACTTTGAAAGCCAAAGTTATTTTTTTATTATTTTTTGCCTTACATCCAAATTGCAGCTCTCAAAACTGATCATTCTCTTAACTATGTTAATCACATTCCCCCACCTTTTTATTCTCACTGTCATTATGCCAGTTGGAATCACTGTTACTCATCCCTTCTGTGTAAGGTCACAGTAGTCTTTGAAGTCCTCTTTCTCTCTTCTGACTTCTCTTTCTTTAATCTTCCTATAGGATGTGGTTAGTGTCTTCTCCTGTTCCTATGTTTTTAATTGCTTCCTCTGAGATAATGGTTAAATTTCCTTAGCCTGATACAAAAGTTTCTTGGCTTTCTAATCTTATCCTTGTTCTTCTTTGCCTCTTAAGGAAGTGTGAAGAGATTTTCTATTAGATTTTTCTGATTTGTACTTACTAATAGTTTATCTTAGCTCAGGTATCTTATTTACTCACTTGAGCTCTGCGGAGTATCTTCTTGGTTATCAAAAAGAGAGCAACAGCTATGATCTTAAAAGCTAGAAAAAGGAAATACAGTTGTCCCTCAGTGTCACAAGGGATTGACTATAGGAGCCTCTGCAGATACCAAAATCCGTGGATGCTCAGGTCCCTCATGTAAAATAGTATAGTATTAATACAGTGAATACAGCTGATCCTCTGTGTGTGGAACTTGCTGGTATGGAGGACCAGCTCTGTATTAAAGGACACAGCATGCAGTGGGTATAAAATATACAAATTGAGGATATTTTCAGTTGTTCAGTCGACTTTCCTGGCATCCTTTGGATATTCTTTCTTGGCTCCTGCTGCACAATTGCTCCTGTTAATGAATTTCTTGATCATCTTGGAATCTAGCAAGAGAAGGATTCAACAGAACTTTGGTGTCTTTTTATTGGGCAGTACTTGAAACCAGCTGAACAACTCTTTATAAAGTTTTTATATGATTCATTTTTATTTCTAAAATGGGAGACTTTGGGTTCATCATTAGTTGAGACTTTGGTTCAGTCCAGAGTGAGGCAGAGATCATTATTGTCTGCATATAACTTTTGATTGAGTTACAAGAGAGAAAGAGAAAGGAAATGGAGGAAGCCATGTGTAGAAAATAGTTGTATTTCTCTGTTGTCTGGGGCTCAGAGTAAATAAGAAAAGGGGATTTCAGAAGCCAAGTTACATGTTAGGTAAGCAGAATATTCTTGGACAGTCTCCAGTAAAACACACCTCGTATATGCAGTTGCCAGAATTTTAACAAAATCTAGCATCTTTTGTGCAGTATGCCAGATTGTGCACTGGCATGAATGATAATATAGTAGTGTTTAAATGTACTTATTTTCTAAATATATAGTATGTGTCTATATATGTAAATATACTCACATAAAGTCTGATAGTTAATTTAACTAAATGTATTTTACAAAATGATTCCTTCACTTTCTCTTAGTCATAAGCATATCATTTTAGTTTTATAGAAGAGGAAATAACTATTCTGTGATATGTAAATGAAAAGGATTGTTGTTTATCAGTGAAAGTTAAAAATATTCCAAAAAATTTAGGTAGAAAATTGTTGATTCTTATGTGTTTGCTTTTAGATGACACTGTAATGCACCTTTTCTATTTTCTTTTGCTTAAAATTTTGTGTGTGTTTATTTTTCCTCATAACGAATCATTTAAAATTACTTTGGCATATTAGGTTGGAAAATAAATTCTATATTTGCCCTAGTATAACATTTTTTTGGCAGGACAGTACTTTCAGTTTTCCTTCTTCTAAATGTTCAAACTTGACAAGTTAAGAAATAAGTATATTTCACTTGCTATAGTTAAAATGCCTTTCATCTTGTTTTATAGATCTTTTCTTCCTTTGTAGTTACCCTTAAGAATGCTGCTATGCTACTGGAATTTGCAGCAATGTATAATGCTGAACAATTGAAACTCTCTTGTTTACAGTTTATTGGACTGAATATGGCAGCTTTACTTGAAGCAAGGTAGGTTGCGTATTATATACAGACTGTCGCAAAAACACTTATTTATATATAATAGCAAATACGTTAGTAATTTGAAACTAAATAACAATAAATCCTAACTTTGTAGAAAAAGTGAAAATGTAAGACATTTAATCACTTCATCAGTACTTGGATGCATAACATATGCCAGCCATGGCTACAGTTATCCTTGCCCTCAGTGTTATAGGAGCTTACATTCTGATTGGAAGGTTATGGGACAATATTATCACAAGTATGTTTGTATATATATTCATATCTCTTTCCTTGTTTAGGCTAATTTGTAATTATGTAGTTGTTACCTCGCTTTTGGAAACTATCAGTAATACTAATTAAGTCAGCATTTAATTACTTCACATATATTTATGCATATAATTTGTTACTGGTTGATTTCTGTTTTCTCTTTGTATTTATTTTCTTTTAAGATATTCCCTATACTACATATAGTATTTTAGTTGGTCTGGTTTATTGCGAGGTGATACATGTGTTCAAGTTTTGATGGTAATGGAATATTCATTATGAAAAATGACACATGTTACATGAAAAAATAAGTTAGATATTATATCCTATGTTATAAGCTAATATTCACATTACTGATGTATACCTGGATGAAAAGAATTTGATGGATGCTAATGATTTAGGAGTCATGGATATTTTAGAATTAGAGGAATCTTAAGAAATTTAATCCCATTGTTTTCAACTATTTTAGCAGTAGAATTTTTTAATGAAATTAATTTACAGATTCATATTTTAGTGTAAGGTCAAGATTATATTACATTTATTCACTGTAAAGTCAGTGATAAGATGAATACAGAAATTTTTGGTGAATACAGAAATTTCACATTAGAGTTTTTGGTGTCAGTTGCATTTTTAAAGTCAGTCTCCAATGTAATTCTGTATTTTGTTTTAATTGTAATAATAGGTAACACTTATTGCCATAATAATAGCTATTAATAATAACTAATAATAGTAATATAATAGTAGTTACATAATATTAGTGATAATAATACTGCCATGTGCCAGGCAGCATTCTAGAGGTGTTGTATGGATTCTCATAATTTTCATGAAAACCTTATAAAGTAGATTTTTAATATCCTCATATGAGGATGAAAAAAACCCATGAAACTTCTTTTGTAAATAATCAAGTAAAACCTTGATTTATATAATTAGAAATAGTAACAGTTGTTTGATAAGTAACTTTCCAAAGTCAGGATGATTTTTAATAAAACTAATTTCAAAACATGTTTGAAATAAAAGTTTTCTACATTTTTATAAAGATGAATCATTAAGAGATTCTTAATAATTGACATTTAGGGTTCTATTTAGAAGAAATTCTTATGGCCGTTTAATCTTTGTTACATGGTGAAAAATGCTTTCTAAATACAAATTAGTAGTATGGGATGTTAGACAATGTCATTTAAAATGCCTCTGGTATTTTAGTGGCAGAACAAAGGTTTCAGAATAAATTCATTTATTTTTGCTGACATTAGTAATTCTAATCATAGCAATTTTTTCTCATTATCACCAAATTAAGCTCATTTAATATGTGAAATAAGAATCAACCACAGTGTGAAATGAACACCGTGTCTAAAATATGATGTTGGAAAATGATGTGTCACACTGTTTTTCAGTTACTACGTTGTGTCCAGTTTGCCAGCTGAAGTATTAAGGGTGGCACTTGTGCTGTGTTGAATAGTTTTACATAAGTAGACTTGCATAAGTTTCATTAAAATAAAGATTTGTTTGTATAAATGTAAACATTTCTAGTCAAATATGTGTTTTTCAGAAGTATGCAAATAGATGTAAATAAATATGCAAATAGATGTTAAGAAAGGAGAGCTGCATCCAAATTGATGTAGCATCACAAGTTAATTATCTTCAAATGCTAAAAAAACTGGAATGGTACAGATTTGAATATGCTTGTTCCATATTGTTGTTTAGTTGCTAAGCTCTGTGATTCCGTAGACTGTAGCCCACCAGGCTCCTCTGTCCATGGGATTCTCTAGTAAGGAATACTGGAGTGGGTTGCCATTTCCTTCTCCATGTTTTCATGTTAGTTGTAAAAAAGTTTGAAGTATACTTTATTTTATTTTATTTTTTTACTTTATTTTACTTTACAATACTCTATTGGCTTTGCCATACATCGACATGAAACTGATTTAAAATTTTACTGATGCCTCAAAGTATCAGTAAAATTCCTTGCAGTCTCTGAATTCAGTTGAACTAGTCCAAATGTCTTTTTTTTTTTAACTTTATTTTACTTTACAATACTGTACTGGTTTTGCCATACTTTGACATGAATCGGCCACGGATGTATATGAGCTCCCAATCCTGAATCCCCCTCCCACCTCCCACCCCAAATCATTCCTCTGGATCATCCCCATGCACCAGCCCCAAGCATCCTGTACATGAAGATCTTAAAAGAGATAAAGTGCTCAATGTCATTTAGATGATTAGGAACAGTGATAATTCTAGATAGAATTCAGGTACCTGATCGGCCATTATTCTAGCAATATAATACTCTTTTATAGGATTATAATTAATTATACTAACTATAATTAATTATATATTACATATAGTATATAATTATATTATTACTCTTTAAGGATTTTAATTTGTAGAAAATGAAAGTTGAAAATTTATACTTTATTATGATAGAAAATATTTTTCTATTATTTGTAAGAGTTGCTTAAGCTTTATTCAGTATGTTTGTCTAATATGTTTGCTGTATATTTGAAATATATAATCACACATACTTCCCAAAAGAGTTTGTTGCTGCTGACATATTAAAAGAAATAAATGTTACTTATTCAACAATATAAAATGTCTCTATATATTTGAAAATCTTACCAGATATTAAATTACTTGAGTCTTAAGATAGAATTTTATAATTTATTTTTAGATCTCTTGATGTTTTAAGTGATGGTGTTTTGAAGGACCTTTCTGTGTTTTACCGGAAAATGGTAAGGTTTATTTTTTTTTCAGTTACAGTATCAAGCAAAGCAGTATATTTGGCCCAACTTCTCAGTAAAACAAATTCCTAATGAATTCTGATTCATTAGGATCTTTTAAAAATGAGGACATAAGACTTAGGTACCCACTGTACAGGTAAACATGATAATCAAAATTAAAGATGTTCAATGATAAAATTAATTTCTATTTAAATTCCTTTATAAATGGAATTTATGGAAAGCTTCAGAGTCTTTTGTTATTTTTTATTTAGCGAAGATCCAGAAATTATAAAAACATGGGCTTTTAATGGTTTTATTTATTTTTATTGAGGTGACATTGATTTATAATACTATGTAAGTTTCATGTGTACAGCATTATGTTTCTGTTTCTGTATACCCTACAGGTTGCTTCCAACCAAAAATTTAACTTCTGTCTGTCAGCATATGGTTGATCCCTTTTACCTGTTTCACCACCTGCTTTTCTGTCTCATAATCACTATTCTGTTCTCTGTATAAAGGGAATTTTGGGGTTTAGTTTGTTCATTTATTTTGTTTTTGTTTATTAGTGTTTCATATTCCATCTATGAGTGAAATCATACAATATTTGTCTATCTCCATCTGACTTATTTCACTTAGCATGATACCCTCAGGGTCTATCTATGTTGTTGCAGATGGCAAGAGTTCATCTTTTTTCATGGTTGAGTAGTATTCCACTGTATGTTTGTGTGTGTGTGTGTATTTAGATATGCAAATGTGTATAACAGGTTCTTTATCTATTCATCCCTTGATGGGCACATGCATTGCTTCCATATCTTGGCTATTGTAAATAATGCTGCAGTGAATATAGGGGGGCATATATCTTTACTAATAAGTGTTTTTATATTCTTTGGATGAATACCCAGAAGTGGAGTACCTGGCTATAATATGGTTCAGTTCAGTTCAGTTCAGTCACTCAGTCAGGTCCGACTCTCTGCAACCCCATAAATCACAGCACACCAGGCCTCTTTGTCCATCATCAACTCCCAGAGTCCACCCAAACCCATGTCCATCAAGTCAGTGATGCCATCCAGCCATCTCACCCTCTGTCGTCCCCTTTTCCTCCTACCCTCAATCTATCTCAGCATCAGGGTCTTTGCAAATGAGTCAACTCTTCACATCAGGTAGCCAAAGTATTGGAGTTTCAGCTTCAGCATCAGTCCTTCCAGTGAACATCCAGGACTGATCTTTAGGATGGACTGGTTGGATCTCCTTGCAGTCCAAGGGACTCTCAAGAGTCTTCTCCAACACCACAGTTCAAAAGCATCAATTCTTCAGTGCTCAGCTTTCTTTATAGTCCAACACTTGATTCTGTACATGACCACTGGAAAAACCATAGCCTTGACTAGACAGACCTATGTTGGCTTTGTAATATGCTGTCTAGGTTGGTCATAACTTTCCTTCCAAGGAGTAAATGTCTTTTAATTGCATGGCTGCAGTCACCATCTGCAGTGATTTTGGAGCCCAGGAAAATAAAGTCAGCCACTGTTTCCATTGTTTCCCCATCTATCTACCTTGAAGTGATGGGACTGGATACCATGATCTTCGTTTTCTGAATGTTGAGCTTTAAGCCAACTTTTTCACTTTCCTCTTTCACTTTCATCAAGAGGCTTTATAGTTCCTCTTCACTTTCTGCCATAAGGGTGGTGTCATCTGCATATCTGAGGTTATTGATATTTCTCCTGGAAATCTTGATTCCAGCTTGTGCTTCTTCCGGCCCAGTATTTCTCATGATGTACTCTGCATAGAATTTAAATAAGCAGGGTGATAATATACAGCCTTGACGTACTCCTTTTCCTCTTTAGAACCAGTTTGTTCATGTCCAGTTATGGTCGTCTGTTCTTAATTTTTTTAGGAATCTCCATCCTTCTTCTCTAGTGACTATGCCAATTTACAGTCTCATTAACAGTGTGTGAGGGTTCCCTTTTCTCCACATCCTTGCCAGCACATGATATTGTGTTGTCATTTTTGACCCTAGCTTTCTGATAGGTGTACAGTGATATCTTAGTGTGGTCTTGATTTGCATTTCCCTAATAAATAATGATGCTGAACATCTTTCCATATTCTTGTTGGCCATCTATATGTCTTCTTTGGAAAAATATGTATTTAACTGTTTATTTTTTAATCAGATAGTTTTTTTGTTGTTAAATATATCATTGAATTCATATATATGAGTTGTTTTTTGATATATCATTTGCAAATATCTCTTCCCATTTGGTAGGTGGTCTTTTCATTTTATTGATGATTTCCTTTGCTCTATAGAAGCTAGTTTGATGTAATCCACTTTGTTTGTGTTTTTGCTTTCCGTGACTGAGAAAACATATCTAAAAAGGTACTGGGAGACTCATATCACCGTGCGTGCCACCCGTGTTTTCTTTTTTAGGACTCTTACCGTTTCAGGTCTTACACTAAAGCCTTTAATCCACTGTGAATTAATTGTTTGTCTACGATGTGGTAGTGGTCTAGTTTAACCTGTTTTGCATGTGGCTGTCCAGTTTTCCTAGCACTGTTTATTGGAGATTGTCCTTTTTCCGTTGTATATTTGCTCCTTTGTTGTAAATTAATAGTCCATATATGCAAGCATTTATTTCTGAGCTTTAATTCTGTTTGGAGATCTTTGTATTTATTTTTCTGCCCATACCATGTGGCTTTGATTACTATGGGTTGGTAATATAGTTTGAAATCAGGGTGCGTGATACCTCCAGCTTTGTTCTTTTTAATCAGTGTTGCTTTGACTATTCAGCATCTATTTTGGTTCCCTATAAATTTTAGAATTTTCTGTGAAAAATGTTCTTGGGATTTTGATAGGGATTTTATTGAGTTGGACAGCTTTAGGTAATATGGTAATTTTTCCATTTCATGAGACTGGAATATCTTTCCATTTATTTGTATTTTCTTGAATTTCTTCTGACAGTGTCTTAGAGTTTTCAACGTATAGATCTTTCACCTTCCTGTTTAAATCTTTTCTTAGGTGTTTTATTCTTTTTGTTATGATTATAAACGTGATTGTTTTCTTAATTTCTTTTTCTGATAGCTTATTCTTAGTGTTTAGAAATGCAACAGATTTTTGTATGTTGATTTTGCATCCTTTGCTTTGCCGTATTCATTTGTTACTTCTAACAGATTTTTGGTGGAATGTGTAGCGTATCTATGTATGTGTAAAATCATGTCATCTGCAAATAGTGACAGTTTTACTTCTTTCTTTCCAATTTGGATGTCTTATTTTTTCTTGCCTAATTGCTCTGGCTAGCACTTCTAATACTGTGTTGAATAAGAGAGGTGAGAGTCAGCATCCTTGTCTTATTCCTGATGTTAGAGGATAGCTTTTAATACTTTGCCACTGAGTATGTTAGTTGTGGATTTTTCATATATTATACCCACTTTATTGAGAATTTTTATCCTAAATGGGTGTTGAATTTTGTCAAATGCTTTTTCTGCATCTATTGAAAAGATATCATGATTTTTATGCTTTATTTTGTTAATGTGTTATATCACATTGATTGATTTGAGGATGTTAACCATTTTTATATCCCTGGTATAAATCCCAGTTGATCATGCTGTATAATTCTTTTGATGTATCATTCAATTCAGGTTGCTCATATTTTGTTGAGGATTTTTGTATCTGTTCAGCAGAGACAAGGGCATGTGATTTTCTTTCTCTTTGTTTTTGTCTGGTTTTGGTATCAGGGTGATATTTTGGCCTTATAAAAGGAGTTAGGAAGCATTCCCTCCTTTTCAGTTCATTGAAAGAGTTTTAGGATAGGTGTTACATCTTTGAATATTTTGTAGAATTCACCTGTGAAGCAGTCTGGTCCTGGATCTATGTTTTTTAGGTGCTTTTGGATTACTGTCTTAATCTCTGTACTCATGATTTATCAATTCAGATTTTCTGTCTTCATGATTCAGTCTTGGAATGTTTTATGATTCTAAGAATTTGTCCATTTCTTCTTGCTTTTTCAATTACTGTATTCTCTTACGGTCTTTCACATTTCTTGGTATCATTTTTTCTTTTATTTATCAGGCCTTCTCTTTTTTCTTTGTCTAGCTAATGATTTGTCAATTTTGTTATCTTCTCAAAGAATCAACTCTTACTTTATCTTTTCTCCTGTCCTTTCTTATATTTATTTCCTTCCTTCTTTCTAGGTCTTCATTCCCTTTGGTCTCCATTTGTTCTTTTTCTAGTACCTCTAAGTGTAAGTTTTTCCTGTTTCTTGAGGTCAGCCTTTATTGCTACAAACCCTTAGTACTGCTTTTGCTGTTTATAGATTTTGCTGTATCATATTTCCATTTGTCTTGAGGTAGACTTTTGTTTCTCCTTTGATTTCTTCAGTAACCCAATTGTTCTGCAGGATGTTGTTTTTTACATATTTGTAATTTTTCTGTTCTTGTTCTTGCTTTCTAATTTCTTATACCATTGTAATCAGAAAAGATATTTGATAGGATTTGGGGTTTCTTAAATCTGTTCAGACTTTTGTGTCCCAACATGCAGCTTATCCTTAAGTTTCATGCGCATTTGAAAAGAATGTATATTCTGCTACATTTGGATGGAATGTTCTGTTCAACTCTGATCTGTCAAATACATTGGGTCTGATGTTTCAGTTAAGGCCACTGTTTCCTTGTAGACTTTCCTTCTAGATTGATCTATCTGTTGATGTGTATGTGAAAATTGCTCAGATGTGTCTAGCTGTTTGTGACCCCATGGACTATACAGTCCATGGAATTCTCCAGGCCAGAATACTGGAGTGGGTAGCCTNTTTCCTTGTAGACTTTCCTTCTAGATTGATCTATCTGTTGATGTGTATGTGAAAATTGCTCAGATGTGTCTAGCTGTTTGTGACCCCATGGACTATACAGTCCATGGAATTCTCCAGGCCAGAATACTGGAGTGGGTAGCCTTTCCCTTCTCCAGGAGATCTTCCCAAGCCAGGGATTGAACCTAGGTCTCCCACATTGCAGGCAGATTCTTTACTGGCTGAGCCACAGGGGAGCCCATCTCTTGATGTAAGTGGGTGGTAAATACTCCCTACAATTATTTGTTGCTGTCATTTCTCTCCCTTTGAATTGGTTAATAGTTGTTTTATATATTTTATAGTTCTTAGGTTAGGTACACATACATTAGTAACTTCAATGTCTTCTTGATGAGTTGTCCTCTATAACTGTATACTGACCATTTTTTGTCTTATATTTTTCGATGTGAAGTCTGTTTTGTCTGGTATGAGGGTGGCTATACCTGCTTCCTTTTTGCTGCCATTTGCTTGGAGCATAATATTCCATCTCTTCACTTTGACCTTGTGTTTGTCCTTACAGCTGAGGTGTGTCTGCTGGAGGTAGCATATAGTTGAGTCTTATTTTTTGGTGCATTCACCTAGTCTCTGTCTTCTGGTTCATGAATTCAATCCATTATATTTAGGGTGATTATTGATAGATGAGGACTTAGTTCTGAAATTTTATGTTTTGCTTTTTGGTTACTTGACGTATCCATTGTTTCTTTTTCCTTGTGTTATTGTCATTCTGGTGTGGAGGTTTCTTTGGTCTTTTTCTCAGTGTTTTCTTTTTTATGTTTCATCTCTCTGTTCTGTAACATAAAGTTTTGTGGTTGTCCTGAGCTTTGTAGAAAACGTCTCATAGAAAAAGTCTTTTTTTCTGTTGATAGTATGTTACCTTGCTTTACCTTTTCAGTTTTTCTCATCCTGTTTTTTGTTTTTGCTTTCTCAAATTATCCCTTTTTATGTTGTGAGTTTGCTACCAAACAGCAATGGCTTATAGTTTTTTTCTCTATTTAACCTTTATGCTCTACAGTTTCCTGGTTCTATTTATCATCTTGCTTAAAGTTTTATTTACTTTTGTCTCTATTAAAGTACTGCTTTCAACATTTCTTGTTATGCAGGTCTAATGTTGATGAACTCCTTCAGCTTGTTCATTGGAGAAAACCTTATCTGTCATATTTAAATGATATCTTTCCCAGATAGAATATTCTTGGCTCACAGTTTTTGATCTTTTAATATTTTGAGACTGTCATTTCACTCCCTGTAGAGTTGCTGCTGAGACATCTGTCGATAGACTAGTGGAGGTTCCTTTATAGGCCACTGTCCTTTTTACACTGCCTGCCTTTAAAAATCTTTGCTATTGACTCATAGCAATTTTATTATTTATTAGCTGTCTTGGAGAAGGTCATTTTGTATGAGGTAATTTGGTGTTCTTTTAATTTCATGTGCTTGTTTATCCCAGTTCCTTCCCCAGAGTTGGGACTTTCTCAGCTGTTATTTCTTTAAATAAACGCTCTGCTGCCTCCTCCCTCTCTTCTCCTTTCGGGTTACTGATTACCTTAGTGTAGTCCTTCTAAAAGAGATAGGTCTTGAGGAATCTCCTCATTTTTTAATATTTTGTTCCTCCTATTTCTTATACTGCTATCATTTTAAGATTTCTATCTTTGAGCTTGCTAATTCTTTCTTCCATATATTAACTCTACTTCTATTTCTTTCTAATGCATTCTTTATGTCATTTGTTGGATTCCTCAGTTCCAGTGTTTGTTTGGTTCTTTTTTTAGAGTTTCTATCTTTTTGGTAAAGTATTTCTTCTGTTCATTAATTTTATTCCTGAGCTCTTTAAACCACCTTTCTGACTTTTCTTGTAGCTCCTTGAGTTAGCAGCTATTTTGAATTATCTTTCAGTTATATTGAAACACTCTGTGATTCAGTTTGGTTTCTGGAGAATTATTTTCTTTTTTTGTGATATTGTGTTATTGTGGTTGTATATGGTGCTTGATGAATTATTCCTCTGCAGGTGCATTTGAAGTTAACGATAGGTTGGAAGTTAGAGTCCTTACTTTTGTTTTCCAGTAGGTGGCATTATAACACTAGGTTTTGGTTTCTTCCCTGCGTTGCGTCCGATTACATTTTCTAGTTGGCACTTCGCAGCCCCCACTGGCTCTGTGAGCAGTGCGCCTCAGTGCCGTCGCCATTCCTTCTGTGCCTCCCTGATCCTTACTGCCTTTCTTCAGCCAGAGCTGCTGTCATCACTGGGACATTGGGCCCCTCCGCAGTGTCTGGGATTCTTTGTGACAGTCTCCTCTGCCTAGAGGGAGGAGGAGCGTGAGAGTGGCAGGAGGCACCGTTGCACAGGCGTCTCTGCCGTGTCTGCTGTCGTATAAGGTTTCTGGGCTCAACCACGGTGGGAGGTGGGAGTTGAGGGCTGGGTTCCAGGGCTCGCTGCCGCTGCTACCCAGTAACCTGTGGGTGTGAGCACCACCACTCCTTTCAGGAGGCTAGAGATGTGTGTACCACCTTACCTGCTGCTTCTCGGGTCTCTGAAGCTGTAGACTCAACTGCTGTGGTTAAAGGCCCAGGATCACAGGCATAGACTCCACTCTTAGTGGTTCTGCCTCCTTCCTCTGTGTGTTCCAACCTACACCTTTAGATGTACAGATGTGTGGAAATCTCTGGTGTCCTAGTGTGTTGGACAGAAGCACGTTTCTTGAGCTCTGTTTTACTGGTGGTAGATTGAAGGGGCAAGAGAAAGGTAGGTGATGTCATTCCTCTACACATTTTGTAGAATTTATAAGAAAAAAGTAACATCTTTTTTCTTATAGATTCCAGCAATGGAGAGAAGAGTCATTACACCATATCAGGATGGACCAGATATTAGCTATTTGGATGTAGAAGATGGAGATATCTTTTTGAAAGAAGAAGTAAATATGGAACAGAATTACTCGTAAGCTTTAGATTTGGGTTTTTTTTTCTGTTTCTTTTCTCCTTCCCCCATTTCCAATCTTGGACACTCTTGGCACTTTTGTATNTAGAAGATGGAGATATCTTTTTGAAAGAAGAAGTAAATATGGAACAGAATTACTCGTAAGCTTTAGATTTGGGTTTTTTTTTCTGTTTCTTTTCTCCTTCCCCCATTTCCAATCTTGGACACTCTTGGCACTTTTGTATTGACACTGAAAGAAAATGGGAAAATTAACATAGGGTATTTATGTTCATTCTTAGTCTCGATATGAATGCATGATTAATATTTGCAGATATAACAAAATTAAGCATAAGATAAAAGGAATATAGCCTTCCAGTTTAATATATTGGGTTGAATAAGTGCAATTATTTACAGTACCTTTCCAAACCCTGCAGAGAGCATAGTAAAGAAATGAAAAAGGCATATTGTGCTAGAGAAGAGAGAACGGGAAAGGAGTGAATGGCAGTCAGGAGATGTTAATGTTTTGGAAGTTGGAAAGTGGTTGTTGAGCAAATGACTTAGAACAGAAAAGACTGAAACAGAATTCTTGGCAGGCTTAAGAAGTAGAGGCACTGTGTTTCTGAAGACCAGTGTATGTGGTTGGGTTTCAAAAAGAGCAATGTTTGAGAATTTTTCAAAAAGTGTCGATCTATTCCTGAACCAAATAAGTGCCTCTCCTCCCTTGATAGAAGAGAAAACGTGTGCCCTCTGGGGAGGGTGAACCAAGGGGATTCATCAGCCATTCCTCTAGATCCCTCAGTATAGAGAACCCTACTAGTTCAAGAGACATGACCTATAGTGCCTGGCATTTGGGAGTTCTCCAATAAAATATCCCAGCTTCTACATAATCTCCCTGTTGACTGTTTGACAAGTTAGGTTTAGAATTTCCAGTCTGTGTTTCAGGCTAGTTTATCAGCTGGTTATAGAATTACTTTCCCTTTACTTGGTAAATGATCTGTTAAAATTTTGGGATGTTCAAATAATTTACTACATATGAGTGTATATATCTTTAAGTGTATAATAGTCAACTATGTTGCTCTCTGAAAAGTCCTTGGTTCCAGGAATTTTTTTCAACCTCTTTTCTGGAGTTTGTTGGTAGCTGTTGGGATACTTGATATTTATAAATATCTGACTTGGATGTGTTATGTGTTACCACATTAAAAGTTCTCCTAAAATTAACATTGACTTAAGTATATTATCCTTTACAAAATAATAGTATTCATAGCTGACCTATGTTAACTGGGGATAAATTATATAATGAGATTTATTATTTTTAGATGTAGTATTTTTACTTGTAGTCCTCATAGATAGTGTTATTTTCCCTTTTCTGGTTAATAATGCTTAATTCAAAGAATTAAGCAGCCCCTGAAATGCTTTAAAAATTATCACCAAATATTTCTAGTTCCAGATCATAGGTTATAATAATTTGTATGTGAACATGTACAGTATTTTACTTCTCAAAGTACTTTTATATATACCAGCTTGTTTCTGACTTTCACAGAAATAACTGCGACTCCAGAAATAACTGGAGTTACATACAGTGTGATAGGATCACATTGAAATTTAGTGGAACTCTGGGCCACATAGATAAATGGGACTCTAGAGCATATGTATTCTTCTGTGTTTTCTGGTTGATGAAAATGCCGTATTCCATTGCTCAAAATTTCATTGTTCTGCTTTACCTCTAACTTAACTTTTTAAAAATGACTTTTATGTTTTCTTCCTTCCTAGGGAAAGTATGGTCAAGAAGACAAAAACAAAAGCGAAAAAGAAGCCACGTAAACGGTCAGATAGTTCTGGAGGTTATAATCTTTCAGATATTATTCAGAGTCCGCCATCTACAGGTGAGTGGAACCTATTTGAGGGTATATTTTCTGATCTAATCTTTCAAGATTCTGTTCCTTATCTAATTCATTTAACATGTGTTGAATACTATTACATGCCATCCCCTGGGTCTACAGAAACAGATAATCCTTGTCTCAGGGAGGCCACAGAAAATGGTGTGTATTGTGGTTAAGTACTCTGATATCTGCTCTGTGAGCACAAGAGAGGCACGCAAAGCAGTCTGAGAAGATCTGTTAGAGGACACATCTGTTAGAGGAAAGTGATAGCTGAGCTGGCTCTTGCAGAGTAAAGAGAGGTTAGTTAAGAAGAAGAGGCAGGTTGACATGGTAAGAGAATAAGGCAGTGTTTCAAGCCTAGAAAGATTGCATGTATCTTATGCATACAGTTCAGCTTGGCTCAGCCATATCAGATCTCTACAGATAGGAGATAGGTTGGAGAGGGTCAGACTTTGGAAAACATTAATTAATGATACTATCTAGTGTTACAGTCTACACCCAATTTTCCCTACTTGTCCAAAAATGTTTTTATAGCCTTTTTTGTTTTAATGTAAAAGAAAATCTAATGTCTTACTAAGATTGACCTTGCCTTTGCTTATTAATGTTTTTGTAGTGTTTTTAAACTAGAGTAGCACCCCCTCACAGCGTTTTGTTCTATTTTCAGAAGTTGAGGCCAGTGGTGGTATAGACTACCCTATATTCTAGATTCATCTGATTAGATCTAAATTAAGCTACCTAAATTTTAAGTTTCTTTAGATAAAAATTTGAAATGTAAACAAATAATGACACTACAATATGGCTTCAAGGAATAGTAGGTGTATGGCAGGAAGACAAACTGGTGCAATTTCTGTCCACAGTACTCTTTCATAGTCAGTCAGCTTTATATAAACAGCTTAAGTACAAATGAGGTATTTGGCATGTTTGATAAATAATGTGAAGAATAATTGTTTTAGGTAATATAAAAGATATCTTAAGATAGCTAATATAAAGGTATTTCTCATTTACTACATATCTTGATTCCTATTTTAGGACCTTTTCAAGTTTAAAATTCTGTGATTTTTCATTCTCTATGTTACATAAATTACCTCACATCCTTAGAAGGAAGCATAGGTACATTGATGGGAAGATGTTTAAATGGATAGACAATCATGGAACTAGTGATTTTCCAAATACCTAAAGGTTTATGGAAAGAGCAGACATTTGGTTTGTTTTAAACGATGTTATTGTTAGCACATGTGTTAAGAGTCATAGCATTTCAGAGTTGGAAGAGACATTTATGCCCCTTCCTTTAAACTTGAAGCAAGGTCAGAAAACTTTTATGTGATTTCAGGTAGTAACAGATAGAAGTAGAATTTTTTTTCTTGATTTCCCTTTGGTATTCTTCCTGGTATTCTACTCTTTCTGTGGCCAAAGCAAATAATGATTGAAAGGTTAAATTTAATGGCCAAAAAAAAAAAAACCTATTCTTGAAGAAATTTTGAGTTTGAGGCTAATTTCATCAAGGATAGTTGTGTGAATGCTTAATGTTTGTGTTGATCCTTAAAGTTAGAAGACATTATTTATTAGATTAATTTATATTTGACTTTTTGGAACATTCCACTAGTAAATATATTCTTTCTTATAAAAAGAATAGAGTTTACTTATTTTTGTCTTCCTTTTTTATCTTTATGGGGGAAAATATTCTGAGTCACTTCTTAAATTAGATACCAAATAACAATCTTCCTTATAATTGATATGTAATTGAAATGAATAAAACTTGTTTTAAAACCTCCATTTCAGTTTTTTTACTTCATTAAATTACTTGGTTCTTTAAATGTAATTCATGTATGTTTAATGTATATGTGTTTACATGTTTAAAAACTTTTTACCTTTTAGGATTGTTAAAGTCTGGTAAGACCAGTTCTGTGGNAGCTATGTCCCCTGGATTGGTAGCCTCCATACCACCTGTCTCTTATACACATCTAAATGTAATTCATGTATGTTTAATGTATATGTGTTTACATGTTTAAAAACTTTTTACCTTTTAGGATTGTTAAAGTCTGGTAAGACCAGTTCTGTGGAGTCTCTTCCAGAACTGTTGACATCAGACTCTGAAGGAAGCTATGCAGGGGTGGGTAGTCCTAGAGATTTGCAGTCTCCTGACTTCACAACAGGATTTCATTCAGATAAGTCTGAGGTTTGTCTTTGTTTTTTTAATGCACTGTTTTGTTCAAGTTCTAATCTAGAGACAGTTTAGTCTTTCATTGGTTTTGCTCTAAAATGAAAGTCGCTTAGTTGTGTCTGACTCTGTGACCCCATGGACTATACAGTCCATGGAATTCTGCAGGCCAGAATACTGGAGTGGGTAACTGTTCCCTTCTCCAGAGGATCTTCCAACCCAGGGATAGAACCCAGATCTCCCGCATTGCAGGCAGATTCTTTACCAGCTGAGCCACCAGGGAAGCCCAAGAATACTGGAGTGGGTAACCTATCCCTCCTCCAGTAGATCTTCCTGACCCAGGAATTGAACTGGGGTCTCCTGCATTGCCGGCAGATTCTTTACCAGCTGAGCTACTAAGAACCTAGCTTTTTTTACTGGGCTTTTTTATAAGTGTTTTACTCTGAAACACTCCTCTAACTGGTTTATAAAATATATATATATAATTAGTGACATAATACCTGTAGTATTTTCTCAAATTTGCCTAATGTTTCTCCTCTTAATGACAGTGTTGAGCTCTTTATGATGTTATGTTTCTAATCTTTCTACATTAAATATAATATTGATGTAAAGTATAACAATACTGTATAGGCAGTTGAAATATATGTGTATGTATAGTTGCTTAGTCGTGTCTGACTCTTTGCAACCCCATAGACTGTAGCCCACCAGGCTCCTTTGTTCATGGAATTTTCCAGGTAAGAATACTGGAGTGGGTTGCCATTTCCTACTCCAGAGATCTTCCTGATGCAGGGATTGAACCCATGTCTCTGTCTCCTGCATTGGCAGGCAGATTCCTTACCAGTAGCACCACCTATATTCATGGCTGGATTACTTGAAATTTATTTTGTGCAATGTCAGTTAACACCAGCTAAAAACTAAGGAAAATGATTTTCAAAATGAGCTGAATTGCAAAATCTATTTAGTATCTTTTCTCCATGGTATTTAAGAACAATGCAATCTGAAATAGAGTTCTTCTGAGAGTCACTCAGTCGTGTCCGACTCTTTGCGACCCATGGACTGCAGAGTCCATGGAATTCTCCAGGCCAGAATACTGGAGTGGGTAGCCTTTCCCCTCTCCAGGAGATTTTCCCAACCCAGGCATCGAACCCAGGTCTCCCGCATTGCTGAGCCACAGGGAAGCCCTAGAACTAGAGTTCTTCTAGTCTAGCACAATTGACACCAAGCTGCTGAATTCCTAGTCTGGTCAACTCTGGGGAGGCTATATTTTAGACATCTCTTAACATTTTATTCCATAGTTGTTAATCTGTAGGGAATTAAAACATCTGACTTACCAGATACTTTTTTCTAACCTCTGTACATTCACAAAACATTAGAGTATCTAGAAATTTGTGAGACCTCAGAAAATGTACCCTTTATTAAGAGTCTTCTAGGCCTCAAGCATTGATACAAAACAAATTTTTATTAAATTTTTTATGTAGAGTAGAAGTTTGGGGGCAATTCATATAACACTAAGGTTGGTCTGGAAGACAGTTGAGGTTTAAATGAAGGTTGAAGTGCCTTTCTAGCAGTAGTAGACTATCCTGGCAGGGGAAATAACTATTTCAGTAACTTCCTTGACCTCTTTTAATAGCAATAGTTTTAGCATCCCTTTTGAAGTGACAATAATGTTTGGCTTTCATTTTATTCAGAGTTCTTTAAGTATATTCAGAGTTAAATTGTGTGACATTTATACAAAACTTTTATTTTTTTTTTCATTTTCAAATCATGGACATTAATTTTGGTTACTGCTTCATATCTTATTTGAACCACTTATATTTATTAACATTTTTCTCTAATGCTCATGTAAATAGGAATTTAATATGCAGATTTATTTCCCTAAAAATTATTCCCAAAGCTTCCAGTAATTAGGTTATAGCCACTGAGGATTTGAAAACTGATCAAGACTCTAACCTATAGAAGTGGTGAATTAAAAGTGCTAGATGATTATTGTCATAACATTTTATTCTTTAATATACTTTAACCAGTATTTACTGAGTACCAGCTGTGTGTAAACTGCTATGCTAGGGGTGCCTGTTATTACTCAATTAAAATTTTTTTTTTTTAACCTCCAGGGGAAAATTAAATCATATGTTAATGGTACACCTCCTGCATATTTTAGGGAAGATTTAAAACCATGGGAAAAATCACCAGTACTTAAAATAACTGCTCCACAGCCCATTCCCAGTAACAGAATTGATGCTACAAGCTCTTACAGTTGGGTTTCTGGCTCTTTCAGGTAGGATTTTTATTTTGTTCTGTACTGTACTTGTCAGCAAAATGTCATTCATTTTTAGTCAAATGAAAATTTTAGTGGAGCACATTTAAAAGCATTAATATAAATTTCTAATATAGAGAAAATGATATAACTGCATACAAATTACCAGCTAAAGTGCATACAAATTACTAATCAGCTAAAATAGGCTCTTTTTCCAGACAAAATATAGTTGCCTTTGTGGTGTCATTAGTGAATACTAGTAAATCCTCCGTAACAAACACATACATGCACACAGTGCCTTGATGCCACCATTTTTTTCCTAATGAATAGTGTATATTAGTAAAAACACCCACTCAGGAAGACCATTTTGTCTTTTATAGGCTTACGTTATCTTTTCTTTAGCATATTAAAGGATATTTAAGATTCATAAAATGTGTTGTTATTCACAGTTATTGTCAGAAGATACTCATTTAATGTTATATTGTAGTTTTAAGTTACCTAACTTACCTATATATTCTATCCCTGGAGAAGGAAATGGCAACCCACTCCAGTATGCTTCTTGGAGAATCCCATGGGGGAGGAGCCTGGTGGGCTATAGTCCATGGGGTCGCAAAGAGTCGGACACGACTGAGCGACTTCACTCACTCACTCTTCACTTCACTTGTATATTCTATCCATAATTTTCTTTTATTTAGAAAATCCAGTTTTTAAAACTGAAGGAGTAAATATAATTAAAATACAGTATTCTTTCAAAATGCTTATTGAGGTTGTTCTTCATCTTTATTACCTAGTATGGTTTATTATAGGCTTAAAACTGTTAATTGCCTTACTAGTTAATACTATCATCTGGACCATCTGTGTAAATATTTTGAAATATGCTCTATTGCACAGTTGGAATAAAGATTATGATGTCCTGGTTTATGATGGTTCATGGTCTAAAGATAGAAAGTAGTGCAAATTTTTTTGTAAACATACTTGTGGGAACACTTGGAAGCATCTTCTAATCATTAATGTTAGACTGCTTTATTAAACATGTATCACTTAACATTTGACCTTAGATACATTTTAATTATTACTTATGTACATATATATAAAAGTAGCTTTCATTTATCCTTTTTGAAGTTGACCACAGCTGACAAAATGGACCTAAATTGTCCTCTCATTAATGATGTTATATATAGTTTACAGTTTCAGTAATATTTGGGTATAAAGTAATGAATGGGTTGTAAAGTAACTTTTACATGTCTTTTAGTCCTGTCAGCCCTCCTGTCATGGATCTCAGAACCATCATGCAAATTGAAGAAAGTAGACAAAAATGTGGAACTACACCAAAGACAAATTTGGGGTTGGTTACAAAATCATAAAAAGGAAAGAACATGTTGTATTATAGTTTTGCCCTAAAGAATTAGAAAGACCTACTGGATCTTTCCTATTATTTTTCTGCATTTGATGTTAAAGTTAGTTCTAAGCTCTTTTCTATTAATAGATAATTTAGCCTCCATAACATTATTTCTTAAGTATGTGCTAAAGATTGAGTTGGGTTGATAGTCCAGCTCTTGTGGAATACAATATTATATGCCAGAAATTGGCCTCTAAAATAATCAGTATAGGCTATTTCTGATACAAGTGTGATGCATGCTATTACAAGGGCTCATTTAAGCTATTACTTTATCCTTGGTGGTATAAACTGATTACACACACACACACACACAGTCACTGTTACACACACACACCCTTGGTCATATAAACTGATTACACACACACACACACACACACCCTTGGTGGTATAAACTGAACACACACACACACACACACACACACACACACGGTCACTGTTGAAACTTGTGGTCATTTTGATCTAGTAATAGTAAAATTTCTTTCAACAAATAAGCACAAAGCAATATAATTACCTGTATTCTTAAGCAGAAATTTCTAGCAAAAGTAGTTTTTATGGAATTAAACTTTCTCAGAAGCAGTAAAACTGATTGGTTTAATTTAATTTCTAGAAAAATCATTTCTCATGGAGTTAAACTTTCTCAGAAGCAACGAAAAATGATTGCAATGACTATCAAAGATAATAATTCAGGAATGAATAACATGGAAACAGCTTTAAGTGCTCCTTCAAAAAGCCCCAAGCCAGCGAATGCATGGTATGCTCTAATTTTTATTAAAATAAGCTTTGTACATTAGCTTTTAAGGTGGTTCTTGGCTTTGGTTTTTGTGGGTTTTTTTCCCCCTCCTGTTTTTTAAAATATTTTGTTCCCCCTTTGCTTTTTATGTTTTGAATCAGACCTTGGGAATGCTTTATTTTTTTGTTTATTTTGACAAGTATATCATGATTTTCAAATTTTTTTATATGTGTAGATAAAATTTCTTCTTGGTATTTTAATGTTTATTGCTAAAGTAATTTGAGAGCATTATTTTTTCATTGTTTTATAAAAATAATATATATCGTGGAGAAGTTTGATAAATCTCTTCTAGCATCCTAATTTCTTTGCATATTCCCTGTATGTATCATGTTATCATAGCTTGTCATTGTCATTTTTAAGCAGGGCTATTTACTTAATATGTTATATAGTTTTCTCCATTAGAATTTAACCATAAATGCAGCATTAGTAGGAATCATTTCCAAAGAGTTCAGATGGCAATTTTGAGATATGTAAAATAGATTGTACTTCCTGCTTCCCTTGCATCCTCCTTTTTTGGTAACTTATGTCATAATAGACTTTAAAATTTTTTTCATTTATTTTTGGCTGCACTGGGTCCTTATCGGTATGCTTGGGCATTCTCTGGTTGTGGCGTGTGGGCTCAGTAGTTGTGGTGCTTGGGCCCAGCTGCTCTGTGGCTTGTGGAACCTTCCTGGACCAGGGATTGAATCTATGTCCCCTGGATTGGTAGCCTCCATACCACCAGGGAAGTCCACTAATAGAATATGTGGAAGCCAATTTTAGAAGAAAAATACATGGAAATACGAAGGGCAGGAAAAAACCCTGTTGCTGTCCCAAGCATAGAAGAGGATACTAGAGATTACCCTTGACTGGAGAGGATGGGGGGCATGGGGAGATCTTTTCATTGTTTCTAATGCCACTTTTTTCCTATTTGTAAGAAGGAATATTTTTTCCCAATTAAAATGCAAATTATTTTGAAGAGAGCGGCAACTCATTTTATTTTGATTGTCATCGGGAAGACTAAATGTCAGAATCACTAGTGAATCTAAAACTTGATCACAGAAAAAAGAAGACATGAGAAAACCCAAGTGAAAAAGAAAAGAGTAAAACTTGAGGGAATGAGTTTAGTAGAATGTTTCAATTCATTGGTATTTGTTGTATAGCTTCTACATGCAAGGCACGTTCTAGTTTCTGATAAGGCAATATACGAAAGTAATTTGATCACTGCCTCTGTTAGGTTTATGGAGTAGCTGTTAAAATAGAGTTAATGTATTTCCTAAACAAAAGTATGGAAAAGACCAAAAAAAAAAACTTCTTAAATTAGTTCTCAAGATACTAAACATATTGCAATTTGAGCCAGTTAGCTAAGCACATGGGGAAGCTTTCTGCTGTCATGTCAGTCATATCTGATTCTGCCACCCCACGGACCACAGCCCACCAGGCTCCTCTGGCCGTGGGATTCTCCAGGCAAGAATACTGGAGTGGGTTGCCATTCTCTTTGCAAGGGACCTTCCCAACCCAGGGATCAAACCTGTGTCTCTTATGTTTCCTGCATTGGCAGGAAGGTTCTTTACAACTAGTGCCACCTAGGAAGCCCAAGGAAGCTTTGGGCTTAGTAAATACAATTTCAGCCCTGCCATCAACCAGTTTCCTTACTAAAAAACAAAAAATAAATGAACAAGAGGAACAAAACAATGATCACTCAAGTTGGAAAATCCAACTAATAGACTTAATCCAACTCTTGTTTTAGAATCTATTTCAAACATCAGAGATTATTCCAACCCCAATAAAGAAATTCTCTTTTGACTGGTTAAGGTTCACAACAGAACCATCGTATGATTGTAGTTCCTTTTTTACGCTTTTATTTTTCCCTGGAATAACTAATTCCCTTACTGGGAAACATCCCAGATTACTTATGACTTTTGTTTTTTATTGGAAAACATTTTCATTTAGAACTCCTGAGTTTTCTGGTCTGAACTAGACCTTTTTCAGGCATGCTTAATACCATGATCTTGCGACTTCTCTTAATTGTCATCCTGGGGGTTTCCTTTGCTTCCTTCCAGTGTTTGATCCCCAGTTTCTTAGAGGCTGTGTATTTTGATTTCTTGCCTTACTCTTTGATTTGAGGTAGCACACTCCACATCAAAACCAGTAGTTTTCTGACAAAGAGTGTATAGGATGTACATTTTTGGAGCTCTTATAACTTTGAAAATGTTTTTATTCTCACCATCCTTGACTGATAGGTGGGAACAGAATTCTGAGTTGGAAATCATTCTCATAGTTCCTTTTTCTTATTTCTGTTGGGAAGTCTAATGCCATTCCAGTTCCTAACTCTTAATATGTTACCAGTTTCTTTCCCCCCTTCCCCCTTTTTATCTCTGGTGTTCTTAAATTTCATAATAAAGTGCCTTGATGTGGGTTCTTTTTTGATACATTATACTGGCTACTTGGTGGGCTCTTTTATTAATTGTGAAAACCACAATCCAAGTCTGGGAACAACTTATATACTATTTGATACTTTCTTCCTTACTATTTTCTCTAGAAATCATATTAGGAAAAAAAGGAATAGATTTGTTTTTCTGAGGATATCTCTTGTAAATGTTGGTCTAAATAAAGTTGGTAGAATTTAAAGTTTGTTCAGCTTTGAAAAAAGTAGAAAATTAATATGAAATTAGCATTTTAATTTGATTTGATTTACAGATTGTATATATGGAATATATTCATTGCTATAGTGATTTTTTTTCAACTACTTCTCAAAGGGACATCTTCATCTCCTGATGGATTATCTAATGTGATTTTTCTTAATTATTAAAGGATATTTTAATTCTCTTTTTTTCTTAATAATGGGCTTCTCTGGTAACTCAGCAGTAAACAATCCACCTCCAATATAGGAGGTGTGGTTTTTGACCCCTGGGTTGGGAAAATCCCCTGGAGGAGGAAATTGTAACCCACTCCCATATTCTTGCCTGGGAGATCCCAAGAACAGGGGAGCTTGGCAGGCTACATACAGTCCATGGGGTTGTAAAAGAGTCAGACACAACTTATCAACTAAACAACAACTTCTTAATAATAAGCTTAATGTGCAATTCATTAGCAAATCACAAATTACCCCTGTAAGTCTACTGCTTGTGGTAGGGAATTTACTTAGTTTGTTCCCCCATTCATTCACCTAGTCTGTATGATGACTTCCAGTATGTAACAGTACTCCTGCTGCATGCAATTAGGTGTGACAATGTTAAATATGAAAAATAACTGGTTTTTGCATTACAATGAAATTCTAACCAGTTGACTTTTAAATCTGTTGTGAAAACACCAAGTGTATATGGGAGTTGATCACTTTTCATTATCCTTTATTTTACTTGGAGAAATAAAACTACATTTCTTACCAGCCATCTTGAGTGGAAGAATGCACGATCTTTGTGGCCTGGCTGTATGAATGTAACTTCTTCCAAATTCCATTTTGAGCTAACCTATAAACTAAGTTCAGTTGCTTTAACTTTTTAGCTAGAAAATTTGCTCATTAAAAGCACAATTTTTAGAGCTTCCTTAGTTGAGAAAAAAAATGTTGATTAATTTTTTATGTGGCTACAAATGTCTACAAATGCTTCTTAAGTTTCTCTGGCTGCTAAAATGGAAAAGAGCCAGAGCCTTTGAGTTAGGAAAGTAAAATTGTGGGAAATCAGACATCAGACACTGTTTCAAATTATGGTATGATCAGTGGAAAGAATAATAGAATTCATTTAAAGAATTCTGCATAAGACATTTTATAAGTAACCACTGTGCATGATTAACAAACGTGAATATAAGCTATCTTGTAAGTAAGCATTGTTACCTACATTTATTCTTAAGGAGATGTTGTCATAAAATAGCTATGAAAGAAATATTTTTTTTAATGATGTACACTATTTACCACATCTAGAAGTTTGCAAATTACCACTAAGGTGAATCTGACATCTTGTGGTTTTTATACAGATGATTGTGAAGTTTCTGTATTTAGATACATGAATTACTTACAAAAGACATTCATCAGATTTTTTTGGCAGAGTATTTGCCAACAGTGTTCCCATTGACTAATAATACAAAGTACTTTATAGCACAGTTGCGTTGTTTGCCAGTAGAAACTTTCAGGTATGTGTATTTTGGGGAGGAAAAGAGAGTTGCTAAGGAAATGGGATGTGGTTCTTTGTGTTTAATTTTTTAATGTTCTGCCGATGTATGTGCTTTGAAGAAAATTTTGTGATAAAGTCAAAGTCAGGTAAGTTCCTTTTGAAGAAATATCTTTAATGTGAATGCCTTGGTAGATGATATTTCTGATAAATCTGTAAAGAAAATCTCTCTCATATGGTTTAAGAATTTTGCATAGGGTGAATGACTTTCTGTGAACATAGTAGTTTAGGGATTAAGCCTGGTAATCAGGAGTCAGCCTTGCCTGAACTTTAAAATGTGGATCTATTGCCTAGTAGCAGTGTGAATTCAGATTAAGTGTTTAATCTGACTTTCCAGTCTTTCTCTGTCAGATCAATTATTTAATCTTTCTCTGTTTTCTTGTTCATAAATAGGCTAAAAACAGGACCTATTTCATAAGGGTATTGTGAAGAGTAAACAGAGTTAATGAAACACATTTAGAACAGCACCTTAAGCATTGTATAATATAAATGTTAACCATTAGTTTATAAATAAAATGTAACTTTATTTGTAATATGTTCACATGATTGATTTCTTTAGCACGTATTATTAGTGAGTTTTTTCCTTAGAAAAACCTTATGTGAGGCAGTTGTATTTAATTATTGAGAAGGTAGAAATTTGAAAGAAGGTTTCAGCTGATTTTATTATGAATAGATGCTTATTAGCTCGTAATAACAAAACTAAGTGTGAATCATCATTTTCCTTCTATCTTTGGCACTTTATAAGGAGTATTATTTTGATTCTTATTGAAGCCAGTGATAGACTAGATGGCCAAGCATGAATTTTGTGATCATTAAGAACTGGGTTTGGATCCCAATTCTGCTTATCTCTGGTGATCTGAGGGTCATTCAAATGCCTCAGCTTTGGTTGTGCTCTTTTAAATTTAGGTTGTGATGAAAATACGTAAAGGATTACTGTTGTAAAGATTAAATGAAATGATGCATATAAAAGTGTTTTGGTGGTTAGGCCAGAATCAGATATATATATATATTAGTTATCAGATATATATTAGTTATTCACAGAATCTTTCATGCAAAGATGAGCATAATAAAGGACAGATATGGTATGGGCCTAAGAGAAGCAGAAGATACAAGAAGAGGTGGCAAGAATACACAGAGGAATTATAGAAAAAAGATCTTCATGACCCAGATAACCACGATGGTGTGATCACTCACCTAGAGCCAGACATCCTGGAATGCGAAGTCAAGTGGGCCTTAGGAAGCATCACTATGAACAAAGCTAGTGGAGGTGATGGAATTCCAGTTCAGCTATTTCAAATCCTGAAAGATGATGCTGTGAAAGTGCTGCACTCAATATGCCATGAAATTTGGAAAACTCAGCAGTGGCTACAGTACTGGAAAAGTTCNTAAAGAAAGCTGAGTGCTGAAGAATTGATGCTTTTGAAGTGTGGTGTTGGAGAAGACTCCTGAGTCCCTTGGACTGCAAGGAGATCCAACCAGTCCATCTTAAAGGAAATCAGTCTTGAATATTCATTGGAAAGACTGATGCTGAAGCTGAAACTCCAATACTTTGGCCACCAGATTTGAAGAACTGACTCATTTGAAAATACCCTGATGCTGGGAAGGATTGAAGACAGGAGGAGAAGGGAACAACAGAGGATGAGGTGGTTGGATGATATCACTGACTCAATAAACATGAGTTTGAGTAAGTTCCGGTAGTTGGTGATGGACAGGGAAGCCTGGCGTGCTACAGTCCATGGGGTCGCAAAGAGTCAGACGTGACTGAGTGACTGAACTGAATCCCTGAATTCACATAAGATAATAGGATTTTAGAAGGCTTTGCTAATCTTTTATGGGGAACCCCAAATAGTTTATGAATTTAATCTGGTGTGGATTTTATGGTTTCTTCAAAGTATGAATTTAGTTTTGGGAGGAATTAACTGGTTAGCATTTGTATTCACTTTGTTTTCTGAGGAAATAAAATAGATGAAATTAATATCTGACTAGGAAATTTTTTATATTGTTATTTATAATATTGACTTATTAAGGATTCTGAAAATGATGCTTAGGATTAATAGTGAAAAAGTTACATTTCTGGATTTTTTTCTAAGTCAGACTTTAGGAAGGAAAGATATTATGCCTGTTAATTGACTATATTTCTTCATATCAGAATTTGTGTTCTCATTGTCTTTTTTTCTTTAAGCAAATTTTGAAATGCCATGAAAATGTGGATATTAACAGACTTACATAGCATTTCTTTGTATCAGGTACTGTTAAATATTTTACCATAAGTTAACATTCAATCCACATAGCAACCTTTATAAGGAAGGAGATGGTATTAGTATCTCCATGTCTTTGACTAAGGTTACAAACATTTTTTGTTTTGATGTAGATGTTTCCTTAGTTTAGCTTTTGTAATTGTGTCTCTTTGTATGTGGGTAAGGTACAGGGCAAGGTTTTTATTTCTTCATGCAGATATCTAGTTGTTCCAACAGAACTTACTGAAAAGATTGTCCTTGCTCTGTTTTATCACTTGGCAGTTTTGGTGGAACTCAGTTGACCGTGTATGTGTGGGTCTAATTCTGGACTCTACTCAGTTCCATACGACTTACATGCATGTGTTTATGCCCATATAGACTGACTTGTTGATAACTTTTTATAAATATTAAAATCAGATAATGCAGTTTCTCTGATTTTGTTCTTTTTATTCAGAATTATTTTTTCTATTTTTAATTTTGACCACATTTATATAAATCTTAGATTTGGCTTGTCCAAAAAAAAAGTTATTTATCAGGTGTATGTTTTACAGATATTTTTTATTTTCTTAATGATATCTTCTAATGAGCAGAAGTTTTTGATTTGGTTAACTCTAATTTATCATTCCTTGATTTGATGGTCATTACTGGTTATGTCCAAAGAAACCTTTGCTTGCCACCAAGTCACGAAGATAATCTGTTTTATTTTGGGACATTTAGCTTTTACGTTAAGTCTGTAATTAAATTTTCTTCCAGGACACTTACTTTTACATTAGGTCTGTAATTCATCTTGAAATAATTTGGGGGGTATGGTGTGAAATAAAGGTCTTTTTATTTTCTTCTATAAAAAACACTTTTCCCACTTGTTTGCTTTAGCATTTCCATTATTGAAAGTAAAGTAACTATCACATGAGGGTCTGTAACTGAGTTCTCTAATCTGTTCCATTGATTTGTTAATAATTATGTCAATACCACACTGTCTTGATTACAGTAACTTGTTTTATCTTCTTCCAGTTTTGTATTTCTTTTTTAAGATACCATTGGCTAATGTAGGTTTTTGTATTCTCATATAAATTTTAGAATCAATTTGTTAGTTTCTACAATAAAAAGCTGGTGGGATTAATTCAGTTTTTTAGATACAGGTTTATACAGATATTCTATTTTATTTTTTATTATCTTTGATTAAGGTATATCCATTTCTTATAAATTGTCAAATTTACTTGCATAGTTATTTATAATATTTCTTTATTGTCCTTTGAAATTGTTATTTTGTATTATCTATTGCTTTGTAACCAATTACCTTAAACACTAGCTTAAAACAACCAGTGTTTATGGTCCTTTGGGTCAGGAATCCATTATGGCTTAGCTTGGTTAATGCTTTTTTTAATATAATTAAGTGGGGGGACCTTCCTCCCCCCGCACCATCACATTAAAGATGTCTCTCTTTTGACTTTCATTTCTGGTAAATAAGCCAGGTGTTTTCATACTGTGTTGGGTTTCTGTGGCTGCTTTAAAGATTTCTTTTTTGATCTCTGGTTTTTAGCAGTTTGCCCACTATGTGTATGGGTTTTTTTTTTTTTTTTTTTTTTTTATGTTTTTCTTTGGGGTTGGCTAAAATTCTTAAGTCTTTCACATTATGGATTTCACCAGATTTGGAGATGGCCATTGTTTCTTTGGATATCTTGATCTTCCCTATCTCCTATCCTTCTGGGTGTCCAATTACATTTAATATGACCATAAGTCACCATGGCTGACTTAAATCAATAAAGTTCTTCTGTTTTAATCAGAAAAAAAAGATAGAAAACATTTATCTTCAAGTTTAGACTTTTCCAATCTTGCTGTTTCACCCCTCCAGTAAATTTTGTTGTTGAATATTAAAGTCTTTGAATTTCTGTTTTCTTCTTTTTCAGACACTTTTCCTCTGCTGAGCTTACTTATTTATTCTAACCATATTTTTTGTTGTTACCTGAGGCATAGTTATAATGCTGTTTTTAAAAGCATTGCTAATTTCAATATCTGGGCTATCACCCATGACCTCCATTGATTGTTTTTTCTTATCACAGTTTTGATTAGCCTGTAATTGACAGCAAAAATTCAACATCACTTTGAAGACTGTAATTATATCACTAAAATTTTTGTTACATATTCACTTCATTGTCCCTTTGTCACTTCCAGCAACAGCCTTTTAAGAAAAATGAGTATTTTTCCATGATCTTTGTTGTCTTTCTGCAGGGCATCTTCTCAAAATTCAGTTTCATCCAAGTCATTCAGGGATTTCTCAGTAGAAGAAAAGAAATCTGTTACTGGTCAGAGCTCAGGAGATCATGTCAAAAAAGTTTGCTTTAAAGGGATTGAAAATTCGCAGTCTCCAAAAGTTGTAAGGTAATAAACATTTTCCTACCTTGAAATGTTCTTACAGTGGTTCTGCTGCTGCTAAGTTGCTTCAGTCGTGTCCAACTCTGTGCAACCCCATAGACGGCAGCCCATTAGGCTCCACTGTCTGTGGGATTCTCTAGGCAAGAACACTGGAGTGGGTATGTTCTGAAATAATCTTCAAAAATTTATAAGGCAGGTTTTTATACATTCTTTTTACATTCAAAATTAATGTGTTTATTTTTAAGATATATTTTGATAGTTGGCTTACAGTAAACTATATATATATGTTTAAAGTATACAATTTGAAGTTTGGCATATATATACCTTTGTGAAACCATTATCACCAGCTCTTCAGGTTGGTGACTATTAACCACCATTCTCAGAAGTTTCTCCACGCCCCTTTACAGTCCTCCCCATCCTGTCTTCTTGCAGCTCTAACCTGATTCTGTCATTAAGGGTTAACTTTCACATTCTGTTGTTTTATTATATCAGTGGAATCATTCAGCACATGCTTTTTAAAAAAATCTCTTTCACTTTGCATACATTTTGAGATGCATCCAAGGTTTTTTGAGCCTGTTTAGGTATTTCCAGCTTTTTCTCTAGCTGTTTGTGATACTGGTTGTCAAAGTCCAATGTATTTTGAAAAGATGTTTCATATTATAAATGCTTACATGAAAACCTAAACATAGATTAAAAGTGGTATTTTTAAAAAGTTTCCCCACCATGATTAAATTCTCTTTTAATTGTTCAAAAGGGAACACACATTCTTGGGGCATTAGATAGGTCAATGTTGGAAGGAAAAACTGTCTGAAGTACGTTGACTAAATGGAGTTTTCTTTTTTCCCTTATTTCCACTAATATGACATCTCCTATATATTATACTCCCTAGAATGTTTTAGACAAAATAAAAATGTAATTAAAAATGTTAGTTATGACCAGATTAATAATTTTGTTTTTCATAATGATTAAGCAGTTTTTCACTGTCAGATTCTGTCCCCCCCATCTCCTTTTTGACAATCAGGTCTTTCGTCCAGTTATAACCTATCAAACAGGTGATATAAGCTTCTCTGCTGGAGCGAAGAGAGGGGTCTAGAACCAGACTTCTTTACTGTCCCCTTCCCTGTCCTATGAGCAGCTCCTGGGGAGTGCCAGAGTCTTCTGACAACACTGCACAGTGCAGGTTTAGAGGAACTGTTTAAACATAGTTTTGTTGTTTTTGTAACTAGTAGCTTTCTTATTACAGATATGTATATTTATGACTGTAGTTTTTGAGCCTTTTACTTATAGTACAGAAAATCAGACTAGAAAGGATCTAAAGAAGTCGTGATCTGTCTCTCTAACTTTTCAAATACTTTTGGCAGTGTAATGTTATTTTAAAACAAAAATCTTAAATAGAACTCTAATGTTTAAAACAGATACACCTTTTTATATAATGTTTACCTATGATTAAGGGAGAATGTTAAAGCTATTGTGATAGGCTCATACATACAAATTGGGTACGATATAAGATGTCTTAATATTAACAAATATTAGCTGATGTGTATCAGACATTATAGTAGATACTAGAGTTACAATGGTGAACAAAATTAACATAGCCCCTGCTCATACAGAAGAGGAGACCAACCTTACACAAAAGTGTCAACACATTATGAAGAGGAAGTTTATCAGCCTCGATATTCAATTTATTTCTCATGTTTTAATTGTATAATATTTATTTTCACTTTGTTCGGTTCCTAAAGCATGTCTGACTTTTTTTTTAATGGCTGAGTAACTGCTTTTATTTTTTTTAATATAAATTTATTTATTTTAATTGGAGGTTAATTACTTTACAATATTATATTGGTTTTGCCATACATCAACATGAATCTGCCACAGGTATACACGTGTTCCCCATCCTGAACCCCTCTCCCTCCTCCCTCCCCGTACCATCCCTCTGGGTCGTCTCAGTGCACCAGCCCCGAGCATCCTGTATCATGCATCGAACCTGGACTGGCAATTCGTTTCATTTATGATGATATACATGTTTCAATGCCATTCTCCCAAATCATCCCACCCTCTCCCACAGAGTCCAAAAGACTGTTCTATACATCTGTGTCTCTTTTGCTGTCTCGTGACTCTTACAACCCCATGGACTGTATGTAGTCTGCCAGGCTCCTCTGTCCATGGGATTCTCCAGGCAAGAATACTGGAGTGGATTGCCATGCTCTCCTCCAGAGGATCTTCCCGACCCAGGGATTGAATCCACGTCTCTTGCATTGGCAGGCAGATTCTTTACCACTGAACCACCAGGGAAGCCCATTTATTTCAATTAGGATCTTCTAAATAAGTCATTATGGGCTTCCCTGGTGGCTCAGCGGTAAAGAATCTGCCTGCTAATGCAGGAGACATAAGAGACGAGGGTTCAATTTATACCTGTACTTGTATCTTAACCTAGTTCCACTAATGTAGGCTTAAATTATTAACTGTCTCTCTTTTTCTTATGGATGTTCAATGTTTTCAAGTAGATTCTTCCCATTTGGTTTTGAATATGCACAGGTGTCTCACATGTGGAGTGGCAGGGGGTGGGGTGCGGCGAGGGAAGTCAGTCCCTCAGCTTCCTCACTTCCTTCTAGAATTGTCCTGTTTTTCCCAATTCCCTGCTTCCTTCACAGCCAGATTTCTCAAAAGAGCTGTCATCACCCACTTACTTCTTTTTATTCTGGCTTCCAATCCCACAACTAAACTGAAACAGTTCAGGCTAAATTCGGAAGCAGCCTCCATATTGCCAACACCATGGGCTTTTTATATGCCTCATCATACTTGAAGTTCACTTATAGGTTGTCTTTTCATTTCACTTATGTTCTGTGTTGTTTCCTGAGTTTCACTGTTCAGTTATCAGCTATACATGAAAGACATTGCCTGTCCGCATCTGTCATCTGCGCTTCAGACTTAGGTCTCCATCTGCCTTCTCTGATATTGCCGTCCTATTTGAACATTCAGAAATACCTTAGACTTTTATGTCACAAACCAAATTGAACATTTTCCTCATAGCCTTCTCGTAAAAGCAAAAATATAGGCAAAACACAAACCCGGCCTATTCTTGATTTCCTCAGTAAATGTCATTCTCAAGTTTTACATGACCATCTTCCTCAGTAGTATCCAGTCTGTCAGGACATGCCAGTTATGTCTCTTTAGTATTATATCCATTTGTGTATTAAACTATCTCCACTGCCGCCACCCCCACTTAGACTACTTCAATCTTTTACCTGGGCCGTCGGAGTAAGACTGCTAACAAGTCTTGCCATAGCCTTTTCTCCTTCTCTCTGGCATATTTGGCTAGTGTTTGTGTATTCTTAAATGCAGATCTTACTTCGTAGGATAAAAGCTAGAAATCTTATATGGCCTTCAAGGCTTGATACAGGCTAGCTCCTGTTAACCTCTAGCTTTTAACATGATCTCTGTATTTTAGCCTTGACCTTGTAGTTTCTCAAATGCCAGTTACTTCTTACCACTTAACTGCCTTTTGACTTGTTGACTTGCTTCTTCCAGTCTCTGTTCAGTCAAATTCTTTGAAGAAGCCTGACTTCTCTTACTGGGTCAGTTTCCTGTTACATGCCTTCATAGCTCTTCTCACTTATCACATTTACCACAGTCTGAGTAGTACCCCCTTGTCTGTGGTTTTCCTTTACATGGTTTTGGTTACTTGCTGTCAGCTGTAATGTGAAAATATTAAATGGAAAATTTCAGAAATAAACGATTTTTTTAGTTTTAAATTCTGCACTGTTCTGAGTAGCGTGATGAAATTTCTCCCCATCCTGACCGTTTTACCTGATCCACTTTACCATTTTACCTAGGACATGAATTGTCCCTTCGTCCAGTGTATCCTGCCCGTTAGTCATTCAGTAGCCGTCTCAGTTATCAGATGAGTTGTTAGGGTTTCACAATGCTTATGTTCGACTAATCTTTACTTAATAACAGCCCCAAAGCACAGGAGTAGTGATGTTGACAATTCAGATATGCCAAAGAGAAGCCATTTAAATGAAAGCTTCAAGTGAAAAAAAAAAAAAAGTGGAAAGTTCTCAAGCTAATGAGAAGGGAAAAAAATAATTGTATCTTTAGGGTGCTAAGATTATGTTATAAATGAATCTTCTACCCATGAAATTATAAAGAAGGAAAAATTCATGCTAGTTTTGCTCTCATACTTTAGAACATAGAAGTAAAAAGCATTATGTTTCTATAAGATATTTGGAAAGAGCCAGAGACCACATTCACATAATTTTTATTACACTATATTGTTATATAATTGTTCTCTTATTGTTGTAAGTTTCTTACTTTGCCTAATTCAGAAATTAAACTTTACCATAGGTATGTATATATAGTGAAAAACAATAGTGTGCATAAGGTTCAGTACCATCCGCAGTTTCAGGCATCCACTGATTACATTCCTATTCCTATGGATAACATGGGAACTATTGTAAACTTACTGTTGGTGTGATTCTTTGTTAACAGTTTTTGAATTGTTGTTTAGTCACTAAGTCGTGTCCGACTCTTTTGTGACCCCATGGATTGTAGCCCACCAGGCTCCTGTGTCCATGGGATTTCCCAGGCAAGAATATTGGAGTGGGTTGCCATTTCCTCTTCCAGCGGATCTTCCTGACCCAGGGATGGAACTCTGTCTCTTAGGTTTCCTGTATTGGCAGGCAGATTCTTTATGAGCTACCAGGGAAGCCCAGTGTTTTCAAATACTAGTCTTTTAATGTCTGTTCAGCTGTATGTTCAGTGAGAGCAAGGAAGATTGACCTTTGATTGTCACTGATTAGAATGTTTCCTACAGTGAGCATCTGGTGATTGAGGGGAAGAATAAATGAAGCAAAACTGTAGCTCTTATTTCAAGCAGTATTTGTTTTTAATGAGCTATATTGTTTGCCTTGGATGTATAAATGTCAAGGAGTGAATGTTAAGACTGTTTTGTAACATTTTTACATTTTAAGTATTGAATGTATTTAAAACATTTTCTAATTTTCTCTGTTTATCTTTGAAAATATTAAGGATATGTGGTTTCATAGTTGATCGCTAGGGTGTGCTATAACATCAGGCTATTAATTGTGAAAAGTGGTGTGTGATGTTATAGTGCTTTAGACATTTGAGTTAGAGGAGTGTATGATATAGTATCTTGCTATCCATAGCTTGGGTGTTTGGCAAGTGGAAGTTAATGTTTTAAATAGTATTTTGTCTTCTGGTCACTGAGAAAGAAAACAGCTTTGATTTCATTTTTAATTTCATCATAGAAAATATGTTACTATAAGAGAGCTGTATTTAAGGAAATAATAAAATATAACAGATAAAGTAGAATATTTATTAATTCACCAGATTATGGGACACTTGATATATGTATTCTGCTGGCGTCTCTTGGGTGTATATATAAAAGTATCATACACAGACCCAGCCTGAAATATGTTTGAAATCTGGCTGGTAAGTCTAAATATGCATACATGGAAGTTAACTGACAGAACAAAAATACAGTATAATATAACAGTGTTAAGTCACACAGCAATATGTGCCTATATGCTGTGTGAGTGGTTCAGAGAAGGGAAAATCACCATGGGCTAGAGCTGTCCAGAAAAACTTCGTTGAAGAGGAAAAGCTTGAACATTAGTTCATAAACACTTTTCCTGTTCAATCTCAAATATTTTGGTCATTATCTTTATGGCTGTATATTTAAATGATTATTTATATTAATGTAACATAATGATCAAATGCCCATATATCTATGGGATTTTAAAAAAAAAAAAACAGAGGAGAAAGGGCAGTGTAAACAGAGGAAATGGTGGGAGTTAGCTCAAGAAGACAGGAATACTTTAGGGACTCAGCGGCAGGGATGGAGGGCTCATCTCAGGACGTTCCACAAATAATACATTCTTGTCTTAATTGTAGAAAATGTGATCATCCCCCACCCCCAGGCTAGGGAGCTAATAAAAGAATGGCAAAGTTACTTGCTGATGTGAAAAGAGAGGTTTATGCACTTTTTGTTTGTTTATTGTTACTTCTGTGTTCTTTTTCATTTTAATGTGTTTTCCTTCATTTTCCTTTCACTTAAATACCCTCTTATGTGCTTCTAGGCAGAAAATGTGATCTTGTATTTCTACTTAGTAAGGAAAACTACATGTGAGATAAAATCATTGTATCAGCTCTAATTTTATATAAAATCTTTGTAATTGTGATAATACAAAATTATATTTAATAATTGTCAACCATGTGAGCAAAAAATAAGTTTTTCTTTTGAAGTCTAAATTTGGCAAGATTAATGTTCTTCACTTTGAACAAAAATCTTTGAAAGATTTTAGCCAGCCCTTTTATGTTGGTTTTATTTCCAGAAGGCTAAATTTTATAAGATTATCTGTTGGGATGTCTGTTTCTATGCTACAAATACCTGAGGCTTAATAATGCTGTTATTTATTATTGGAAAGCTTATACTCTCTTTGTATTTGTTTAGTCATAGCTCTATTTAGCAATTTTACTTCATTCTAAGATGAAATTTTGATAAAGATGTTTGAGTAAATTTATAATTAATGACGTTATCCATTGGAAAATCATTAATGAAAACAATTCTAACATCTTACAAAATAGATTTGAGTTGGGTATAATTCTTATAGCAGTCCACTGTGAACCTTTCTGAAATGAGAACGGTAATGCCTATCATATGGGTTTGTTACAGGTAATTCACATGATAGTGCTTTATAAATTATATAATGTTAAGTAAGTTCTGATTGCTTGGCTTTAACAAGACCTATACAAGATACCTTAGTCCTTATATTCAGTTCTGTTTGCAGAGAGAAAAGGTGATATTTGAACCAGTCCTTAAAGAATTAGAAGATCCTTGTAATGGACTATGCTACAGTGTATGGAAAATACTCTGTATTTTAAGTGAAAAAAGCCTGGATTTGAGTTCTGTCTTTACCATTTACCCAGCTTGCTAATCAGGCAAATTATTGAATATTCTTTATTTTTAATAGTTTCCTAATCAATATGATAGGAACAATAGGTGCTTTCTTCAGCGTATTAGAAAGATTAAATGAGATAATGTATATGAAAATAGACTCAGTAAATTTGTTTGCCCACACACACATCAGGTTTAAACATTTTAATTCTTAGTGCATTTGTACTCTGACCCTCCTGTTTCATTTTAACTTTATTTCCCTCTTAATCTCTTAACCCAGTCATTCAGTTCATTGAAGAGAACCACCTGTCTTTACTTAAGCCAACAGTCTTGAACTGTTCACTGTATTTGTACAATCAAGCCCCATCTTGGTGCCACTCTCCTCAGCTTTAACGTCATTTCCTCAGTGAAGCCAGTAGTGTATATACCCTTCTCCATATTATGTAATTTTTCCCATGAATCCATAGTACTTGGTACATATTGATGTAAATATCAATTATCTACTCTCACATTGCTTTATCATTACTTAAATACCTTTAAAAAAATGTTACCAGGGTGAAGAGAACTGGGTTATAACCTGATTTTCAGTACCATAGTACTGACATATACCCAATAAATGTGCATAAATGAATCAGAAAGTCAGTATTTTAGGCCCCATTTATTCTTGTTCTGTTTGACTTTCTGTGGTAAAGCCCATCTAGACCTAAATGTGCTTATTGCTGAAAGAGGGCAGTCGATTAAGTAATTTTTCGGTATCTTTCTAAGCATAAAATTCCACAACTAGGGCTCTCTCAGAGTTCCTTTGTTCATTTTTCTCCTTACAGGAATGCTTCTTACCTCCCTCATTCTATACCCTTTTTATTGTCTTCTCTGTGAGGCCTTCTCAGATGACCAAATCTATTTGGTGGTTTTAGTCTTTACAGTCAGTAGACCTTTAAGTTTGTTTTCTTAAATTCTTCTCTGTTATGTCATTTTATATCTTGGTTCCTCATCTAGTTTGTGAGTTCTTAGTGTGTTTTAAATTTCTGTTCTATCAGCCACATGTGAATCAGTGAAGTTAGAACACACCCTCTCACCATATACAAAAATACACAAAAATAAACCCAAAATGACTTAAAGACTTGAACATAAGACATTATACCATAAAACTCCTAGAAGAGAACTTAGGCAAGACATTCTCTGACATAAACATACCAATGTTTTCTTAGGTCAGTCTCCCAAAGCAGTAGGAATAAAAACAAAAATAAACCTCATGCACAGCAAAGGAAACCATAAACAAAATGAAAAGATCACCTATGAAATGGGAGAAAATATTTGCAAACTATGCAACTGACAAGGGCTTAATTTCCAAAATATATAAACAACTCATAAAACTCAACAAGATAAAAATGGGCAAGACATACAGATGGCCAGTAGGCACACAAAAGGATGCTCAGTACTGCTAATTATTAGAGAAATACAAATAAAAACTATAATGAGGTGCTACCTCATACCAGCCAGAATGGGCGTCATTAAAAGGTCTACAAATAACAAATGCTGGAGAGGGTGTGGAATAAAGGAAATCCTCCTACACTTTTGGTGGGAGTGTAAGTTGGTGTGGGCACTGTATCAAAGTTCCTCAGCAAACTGAAAGTAGAATTACCACAGCAACCCCACTCCTGGGCATATATCTGAACAAAACTGTTAATTCAAAAAAATAAATGCCGCCTCTATCCTTCTAGCAGCACTGTTCACAATAGCTGAGACATGGAAGCAACCTAAATGTCCATCACAGGGGAAAGGGTAAAGAAGATGAGGTACATAGATGCAACCGAATTCTACTCGGCCATAAAAAGGAAGGAAATAATGCCATTTGCAGCAACATGGATGGACCTAGAGACGATCATAAACTAAATCAGACAGAGGAGAAATATCATATGGTATTACTTATATGTGGAATCTAAACTATGACAGAAACAAGCCCATCCATGAAACAGAAACAGACTCTCAGACATAAAGAACAAACTTGTGGTTCCCAAGGAGAAGGGGGATGGGGAAGGATGGTGTGGGAGGTTGGGCTTAGCAAGTGTAAGCTATTACGTATAAAATGGATAAACAAGGGCCTGCTATAGCACAGAAAACTATTCAGCGTCCTATGAAAAACCATAATGGAAAACAATGTTTTTAAAAAACAAAATGTATAGATGCATAGTTTGCTGAACAGCATTAAGCAGTAATTAACATTGTATGTCATCTGTACTTGAATAAAACAAAACAAATTTCTGTCCTGTCTATAATCTCTGGGGTATCAAAACACTTCCTGTATTTTTGTTGCTCACAGTATTTACACTGTCTATCAAAGTCACTCACAGAATTTGGCTGCTGACTATCATGTTTTTATATGTTTTGAAGCTTCATGCTAATCTGTCACTTTTATTCATAAAATGTTATTAATGTAAAACATTCTTCATAGAGTTGTCTATTTCCTAATGTTTGGTTTTTTATAATAAATTGGCTATATGAATGTTATTAGAAACAGACCTTTTTTGGGCAGTGTAGTTGATTTAGTGTTGTGTTAGTTCAGGTATACAGCAAAGTGAATCAGTTGTACATATACCCACTCTTTTAGATTCTTTTCCCATATAGGTCATTACAAAGTATTGAGTAAAGCTCCTTGTGCTACACAGAAAGTCCTTCTTGGTTATCTCTTTTACATACAGTAGTGTAGGTAGCAATCCCAATCTCCCAGTTTGTCCCTTGCCCACCCCATTTCCCCCCTGCTAACCATAAAGTTCATTTTCTACGTCTGTGACTCTGTTTCTGAAGAACAGACCCCATATCTTCTAAGATCTTCCCCCATGGTATTTTATACACATAATTTTATAATTAGAGATTTTTGTTCTATTTACAATTTCAAAGGTAAGTCTGACTTCATAAATTAATCTGTCTCAAGTCAGAGCCTTGAAATTCCTCCCCTGTATTTCTATTAATAAGCAGTTTTACTCATGTTACTAAAAGTTTTAACCTCCATTTTTGGCATTTGTTTTGCAGATGTTCTACTCATGGTTCCCCAGGACGAGAAGGCAACCACATTTCAGATGTACCACTTCCGGACAGTCCCAAGTAAGGTTAATCGATCAGCTTTCGGACCTCAAAGCTAGACTTGGTCTGGCGCTGGGAGAGCACACTAAGAATTGAGAACAGTATCAGATAGAAATGTATTATCTGAACACTCTCTGCTCTGCAGTCTGAGTCATCTTTCAGTTATATTGCTTTGCTCTATTCCACTTTTTGGTGTTTCCAAACCTTACAGCACTGATTCAAATAAAACATCAGTTCTCCTTGTTTTCTTTCTTACTGTGTCATTCTGTTAAGTTTGAATGCAGAAGCTTCCAGGTCCCCTTATGTTACAGGTCAGGAGGAGACAATGCGACACTGGTAAAGAGTGTTTCAGGGGAGATTTTATGTGCAAAAATTTGGCAAGATGACTGAAAGCTCATTATTCCTGTTCTTTCAGTCCCTGGCTGTCTTCTTCACTGACCGCTCCTTCTGTGGTAGCACCAGTCACTTTTGCATCTATCGTAGAAGAAGAGCTACAGCAGGAAGCAGCTCTTATCAGAAGCCGAGAGAAACCCTTGGCTTTGATTCAAGTAAGTAACATACTTTTTGGGTTTAATTCAGAGTAAGAACTAGATACTGTATTTCACTCTTAGGTCTTAAGAAAATTCTATTTGCTTTGCAGAGGTGCATTATTTAGCACATTAAAATATAAATGCAATGTAAAACAAAACTGAAGCATTCAGCAAGTATTAATTGAAGGTATTCAGGATAATACATTTAGAATTAAATTATGTAAAGCTAATATTTTTAGCACTGGTGATGCTTTGGACTGTTTTAGTTTTTGAAAGTGACCAGTAGAGAACTGGCCTTACCTAGCTCTCCACCTGGCTTCCGTATCAGTCAGAGTTTGTAGGTTGTAAGGCACAGACACCCAGCCAGGCTAACTTAAGGAGAACAGAACTTATCTGAGAGACACTAAGATTCCATAGACTTAGCTGAAAACCAGAGAGCCAGGCTTAGGAAACTGACAAGACTCATCGTTGTCCTAAAGAGCTCAAAGAGCTGGACGACCCGAACAATAACAGGAAGTATCTCACAGGATGAGAGATTGCAATGAATGGATTCCATCAGCTATCTTCAGTTTCTTTTTCCTTCTGCTCAAGATTAAAATCAAGGAAAGGTGGGTATCCGATTATTCTAGCTCAGGCCTCAGGATCCTTGCAGGATACCTGTTGCGCTGTATTGCAGGCATAGAAAGTGGTAATTCGAAGAGTAAAGCAAGTTTTCTTCCCTTCCTCCTTTCAGATTGAGGAGCGTGCAATACAGGATTTGTTGGTTTTCTATGAAGCATTTGGCAACCCTGATGAGTTTGTCATTGTTGAAAGGACACCGCAGGGACCACTGGCAGTACCTATGTGGAATAAGCATGGATGCTAGTTCACCATGGAGTTGAGATACAAGTTTCATAAATTGTGATTGTTACAAGTAAATGCTGTGGAAAAAGTTCATACAAATTTAGTAACTGATATTCTGGATAGAATATGAAAGGATATAATTTCTTTACTGAATTTTAAGTATATAATGTTTGTATGATTAAAAAAGAAATTCTTCAGAATTGTGATTTTAGTAACTTTTATGTAAAAATGTGTGAGACGAAAAACTTATTAGCTTAAGTTTAAGTAGAAGTGTTTCTTCTGAATAGTCTTAAAAGGAAAAAATGAGTGATTGAAGTGGAAAATATAAGAGTGGTGGATTAAAAATAACTTTCGTTTGGGATAAATAATTTAGAAGAGTTTTGCCAAGTACTTTTTTTTTTAGTGTGACATTCAAGTAGGAGCATCAGCCATTACTTCTGATCTGTTAATGGTCAAAATTTTCTGTTTGCTATAGTAGTTTTATTTCTCCTTTCTTGTGTCTTTTTTCATCAGGCTTTGGGTTCTAGCCTGATTTTTAAAGCTTGAGCTGTTTTGAATGCCATATTATTTCAGTTTGAACACCACATTCTCCATTTTACATTAATCTGTGGAGTATTGTGGAAAGGAAATAAAACTATTCTGAGCAGCTTAGTCTAAGATAAAATTAGGAGTCATTGTGGGGATTGGTTTTTTGATAGGGAGAGGAGACCTTATAAAAAGCCTAATTGTGAAAGAATCAGTTCCTAAAGGTGTTAAAGTTTTCTAAAATAAATGCTTAATTACACATATAAGAATTGAATAGTGTGGAAGAAGTTTGGCTTATAGTTACCTTTGTAATGTTACATAATCAGATATTCTGAGCCTGGATTATATGAACAGACAGAAACATTGCTTTCTTTACAGTATGCTGTTCGGGTTGTTTTTGAGTGGTTAAAATTTTAAAACAACAAATCTTAAATCTGCTCCGGCGCCTAGACAAATTGCAAAGGTTAATGTTTCTGGGAAATAATAAGCCTCGGGGAACATACAGGCAAATCACTGCTGTAATTAGGTTGATGAAATATGGCTGAAATTAACACTTGAGCTTTTTAGCTCCGCCCAAAGCAACAAACTTGTAAGCAAATGTGCAATAAAAAATAATCTTGATCCATTTCACTGTTGATGTGTGTTTGATATCTTGTACTCTACTGACATCTATTATAGGAGGAATTACCAGTGATTCTTCCTAATATCATGTACTGTAGCCACTACTTGAAAGGGCAGTTTTCCTGAAATGCATCTGTGAAAAGTTTTACATTATATACGTTTGAGTAAATAGAGAAAAAACAACTTTTGTAATGTGTTGCTGATGTTGCTGTAAAGAGATTTTCTGAAGTAATTTTACTGCATTTGAACCTCTGATTCTTCCATGCATTGTGGCATCTTTAAAGATTCCATAAAGTGATGATTTTCCTGGTGTGCTTCATGCTGCCTGGGAAGCACCCTAAGAGCTTTTAGTGGATGGGATATGAAGGAGGGGCAGGGGCTGACCAAGTCTGTGGAGTTTTAGGTCTTTACCAACCTCACTGAGGGTAATTGCACTTTATGACCTGTTGTATACAGTAGAGTATTATATAAAACTTCATTTGGCGGGAGTGGAAAGAATCCTTTTGCTATTGAAATGAAAGGTAAGCACTGCTATAAACTGATTCATAAATGATTGCATGAAAGCAAATTGATACATTGTGACCAAAAAGCCTAGGGAAGTAATGGGTTTTTTCCCCTAACATAATTCAGCCTATAATAATTAATTCATCTTTACTCTTATCAATTGGAGAAGGCCTTAAAACTCCAGAAGTGGGCAGTTTAGTAATGGGTTTTTTCCCCTAACATAATTCAGCCTATAATAATTAATTCATCTTTACTCTTATCAATTGGAGAAGGCCTTAAAACTCCAGAAGTGGGCAGTTTAAGGGATCGGTGGGATGAAGAGGTTAAGATTGATGACAGCACTTGTTGTAGAGCTCCTTAGCCTGGAAAGGTGTTGACTGGATGGAGAATTGCTGGGGACAGAAGTGTCAGAGCAGTATGTGCTTAAAATTTGCAAAATCAAGAAGTCTACAAGTTAGATAAAGTCATATTTTTGGACAAAATACTAGGATTTAGGACTTACTGTAAAGAGGAATAACAGTAGATAACAGTCAATTGAGAAAGGTATTGCTACTTAATAGCTGACATCTGGGTTGGTTCTATAACTCTTCTGGAAGCTGGGGTATATGTTTTAGTTCATGAGAAGGGGATTGATAGCCGATTCATATAATTTTAGATTTGAAGAAGCCTAATAGATCAACCCTGTATATCTTTTTAATTGTATAAATTAAAAGAATGTGAACTCCAGAAAAAATGAATAATGAGAATTCTGTCTTTTCAGTCTGGTCCGCCTACAGCTACACCAGACTGCCTCTTTCTAATTGTCTATAGTGATTTAGCCAGGACTAAGAAAATATTAGAAGACAGTAAAAATAAATATAATCTGGAAGCTTCCAGAATTATCAATTTAAGAGCTACTTTCAGAAGAAGCTACCACAACCTTCCACCAAGGAACTGGGGACAAATGATCCAAGATATTCATGGTAATGTTTATGTATATCTTTTGCTTGAAAATGACCATCAAACTATATCTTAGACCCTATACATAGTTTATTTTCTTACATGTTGTTACTTGGCAAAGCTGAATCCTTATCAGCTGTCTCTTATACACATCTAAGGACACNTTCATGGTAATGTTTATGTATATCTTTTGCTTGAAAATGACCATCAAACTATATCTTAGACCCTATACATAGTTTATTTTCTTACATGTTGTTACTTGGCAAAGCTGAATCCTTATCAGTTTTGCCTTTCCCAAACTTTTCTGATCTTTTTTATTTCCTTCTCTCTTAATCTGTCATTCTCCTAAGTCAAAAACTTTTGAATTGTCTTTTTCACCATTTTGCCCCTACATTTATTGTCCCAACTCCTATCAGTTCTGTCTCTGCAATATCTTTTATCTAATATTTTTCACTTCATTCTTATCAGTACTACTGTGTTGTATGTCCTTAAGTCTCCCTGAAAGTTCTGAAACTTTTTGGTGTCAGGATCCCTTTATAATGATTAAAATTTTTGAGGACCCCAAACAACATTCACTTACATTGATTACATATCTGTCATACAAAATGTATTGCAAGTTACAACAGACTGTAAAATTCTAATTCATTAAAAAATAATAAACCAACATACGCTAACATAAATAATATTTCTAATGAAAATGTAACTGTTTTACAAAAACAAAATTACACAAGTGAGCTTGTTTTATATTTTCATATATAAAAATATGTAACTCAGTATTTCAGGTTTAGGTCTTTACCACCTGGCTTAATAGAGGACCCCTAGACTCTCATATCTATTTCCACATTTAATCTGGTATGAAAACAAAAGTCATATAGTGTCTGGAAACTTGAAAGATTGAGATTGAAAAAGGCAAATAACATGAATAGTTTTGACCTTGCCAACTCCTGAAAGGTTGAGGAAGTGGTCTAGTTAACTGCCAGAGTCCCTTAACTGCCACCCTATTCTCTTTCTTCTGGTCCAAGACATTCAGCTCTTTAACTTTCAAAATAATACCCCCCAAAGCATATTTTCCTGCTCTGAAAAGTTAATCCCTCTATACTTTGCTCACCTTGGGCTTCCAGTGATTTTTTTTTTTTTTTTTATCTATATGTATATATAGTGGTAGAGCCAAACCTGGCCTGGTGTTTCTTCAGATAGGCTTAAAGTTTTTCCATGTGTATTTCTACCTAAATTTTTCTTTCTCTTCACTTATTGAAATTCTACCCATCCATGATAAATGCAACCCCAGTTCTATTTTTCTTATAAAGTTTTTGTTTTTTCCTTCTCATACCACCTCAAAAAGTAAAATAAAATAGAGGAGCATACATGGATCAATTATGTTCCCATTTCCTCTGAACACTTTATACCTTTTAGGGAATTTGTCATATTCTGCCATTATTTTTGTTTTTCTGTTAGTCCTTATCTTTTACTGTTACTTATAGTTTGAACGCATAGAACTAGGTACTCTTTCATTCCTGTGTGTATTTAAATTATTAACTTGAACCATTACACAGACAAAAGTGCACAAGAGAAAAATATTTACCAGTGATTTACCAAGAAATGGACCGTTAACAGCCCCTTGGAAAAGAGGTGCTGGATTTGATTTGTATTTCATGGAGGAATTTTGTTTCTGTAATTCATGATATTGGTCTGTGGTTTTCTTTTGCTCTTTTTTCTACCTTTAGAATTAGTGTAATGATGGCTTCATAGATTGTTTTAAGTAGTCCTTTTTTCCTGTGTCCTGGAATTTGGATATGGATTTTGTGGAAAGGTTTTAAATTATTAATTCAGTTTCTTTCTCTTTACATGTTATACACCTATTGAGATTTTCTATATCTTGAGTCAGTTTCAATAATTTGTATGTTTAGGAATTTTTCTAATTCATCTAAATTGTCTAGTTTGTTGGCATAAAGTTGTTTATAGCATTTACTTCTAATCCTTTTAATTTATGTTAAGTTGGTGGTGAGGTCCCCACTTTCATTCTTGATTTTGGTAGTCTGTTTTTCTTTTTTTCCTTGATCATATTAATTGTATTGTTTTGTTCAAAGAACCAACTTTGTGGTTCCTTTAGATCTTTCCCTGTTGTGCCTGCATCATCCTTGGTTTCAACCCTGATCTTTATTATTTCCCTTTTTCTGCTTGCTTTAGGTTTAATTTGTTGTCCTTTTTCTAGATGTTTAAGCTTAGATGATTGATTTAAGGTCTTTCTTCTTTCTAAAACATAGACATTTAAAGCTATAAATTTGCCAGTAAACACTGCTCTAGATGCATTCCATAATTTTTTAGACGTTTTCATTTTCATTCAGTTCAAAATATTTTCTGATTTCTTCTTGATTTCATTTTTGAACCAAGGATTATTTAAAGTGTATTGTTTAATTTCAAAATATTTGGGAATTTCCCCCCAATATCCTTTTATTGTTGATTTCTAATTTAATTGTTAAATTTGGATCTTGTATTGTTTCAGTCTTTTAAATTTATTGAGACCTGTCTTACCATCTAACATATGTATGATCTATCCTGGAGAAAGTTCCATTGTATTCATGAGAAGAGTATGACTAAATTGATATCAACCTCTTATGAAATGATAGCTTCAGGACTCTGTATGATTCTTACATTGAGAACATAAATTTGTTGCTTAAATAAAGGACAAGAATATGCTGAAGAACACAAGGGATGGATGATTCTAGATGTGTTCTATTTGTACCTCAGACCCAGTCTCTGTTCTTCTCCCCTCTACTACGTCTTAATAGGGTTAAACTCTAGGATTTTTACCAGCCAGGATTAGGGAACCTCTGGTTTCTGGTTATATTAGCCAGTTTGGAACACTAGCAAAATACTGGCATATTGACAGGAAGAAAAGTTTTTTCTTCCCCTGCCCTTTACCTCCATGGTATTGCTATGGGCCATATGTCTCTCAGGCAGGTCACAGCTCCTCAGGTAGCTCACTCTCCACACAGCATTTTCCCTCCAGATTTGGTTTCCCTTCACCCATTCCGTTCTAGGACTGGCAGAAGATCTCCCATTGTTTCCAGCCCAGGTTACTGCTAGTATCCATTATGACCACACTTTTTATAAAGAGTCCTTCAATAGTTTCCCAAGTTGAGAGTGCTGTTTCTTGCTAGGACTCTTAACTAATTCAGAGATATTCCAAGTAATGGAGAAAAATAACAGAATGTAGAGGTTTTGATTCCAGGATATCATTTAGAAACTTGGCAGTGGATAGATCGATGCATGAGACACAGAAATAATGGTTAGATAGGGCACTTGTTTTGTGTTTTAAAAAATGGAAGTCTCTGCATCCAGACAACAGGAGGTGGGAAGTCAGTGCTTATAGAGGGTGCTAGGAAAAGAGGACACAATTGCAGAATGGGGATGAAGATGGAAGCAGCAGTACAAACTAAAAGTTGTGGGAAAGGAGAGAAGTGCTATCTGTTTCTCCTAAACTGCAGGGGAGAAAATAGATAAACTAATCAGTGGTTCTCAGATTGTCTTCACCTCAGCAACATCAGCATCACTGGGAATTTAAGAGAAATGCAAAGTATTGGGCTCCACTTGAATTCTATGGAATCCAAAATGTGTAGAGTGAATCCCCACGTCAATGCTTCAGCAAGGCCTCCAGGTGAATCTGATGCGTGCCATGTTACTTTAAAACTAAGCAAAGTTGCCACAATAAAAGGAAGCTACAGGCCAATATCCCTGATGAACATAAAGACAAAAATCCTCAACAAAACATTATGAAACTGAATTCAGAAATACATGAAGAGGATCATTCACTATGATGAGGTGGAATTTATTTCAGGGATGCAAGGATGATTCAACATCTAATCAGTGTGATCTACCACAAAGTGAAGAATAAAAATCATCATCTCAGTAGATGCAGAGAGCATTTCACAATCCAACATTCATTTGTGATGACTCAACAAAGTGGGTTTAGAGGAAAAGTACTGTATGAGAAGCTCACAGCCAGTGTCATACCTCAACAGTGAAAGGCTAAAAGCTTTTCCTCTAAGATCAGGAACAAAACAAAGATGCCAATTTTCACTACTTTTATTTAACAGTTTTGGAAGACCTAGAGCAATTAGGCTAAATAAATAAAAGGCACTGAAATTGGAAAGGAAAAAGTAAAATTTCACTATTTGCAGGTGAGGTGAGGTGAAGTTGCTCAGTCGTGTCCGACTCTGCAACCCCGTGGACTGTAATCGACTAGGCTTCTCCGTCCAATGGGATTCTCCAGGCAAGAATACTGGAGTGGATTGCCATTTGCAGGTAACGTGATATTATTTACAGAAAACACTAAAGACTCCACCGAAAAGCTGTTAGAATAAATGAATTTGGTATACTTGCAGTGTAAGAAATCAACATATAAAAGTCTGTTCTGCTTCTACACATTAATAAAGAACTGTCAGAAATTAAGGAAATCCATTTATAATTGCACCAAGAGAAATTAAATACTTCAGGATAAATATAACCAAGGAGGTGAAACGCCTGTTAAAACTAAAATATTGATGAAAGAAATTGAAGAAGACAAGTGAAAAAATATTTTGTGCACATGAATTGAAAGAATTATTGTTAAAATGTTCACATTACCCAAAGTATCTACAGATTCAATGCAATCCCTATCAAAATGTCCGTGGCATTTTTCACAAAAATAGAACAAACCTAAAATTTCAATGGAACCACAAAGAACTCAAATAGCTAAAGCAATATTAAGCTGGTGGCACCACACTTCTGATTTTAAAGCTATAGTAATCAAAAGTAGATACATAGGTCAACGGATCAAAATAGAAGCCTACACACATATGGCCAATTAATTTATGACAAAGGAACCAAAATGATACAATAAAAGGTGTTGGGAAAATGACAGCATATGCATGAGAATGAAATGACTACTGTCTTATATAAAAAATGACAATGGATTAGATTTAAATGAAATATTGGGGGGGAAAGTGGTAGGTGGTCTTGATGATGGTTTTTTAGATTTGTCACCAGAAGCAAGGGTAGTGGATGCAAAATCAAAGAAGTGGGGCTACATCAAACTAAAAAGCTTCTGCACAGAGAAATAAACCAACAAAATCAAAAGGCAACCTACCTAATCAGAGAAGATATTTTCAACTTATATATCTGATAAGGGAATAATAGCCAAAACACATAAAGAACAACTGTACGAAGAATGTATAACTCAATAGCAACACGAAGACACAAACAGATTAAAAAATAGGCAGATACCTGAACAGACACTTTTTCAAAAAATACTTAACAGATGGCCATGAACAGGTTTCAACACTAGTAATCATCAGGGAAATGTAAATCAAGATCATAATGAGACATCACCCTATACCTGTTAGAATGGCTGTTATCAAGTAAACATTTTGGCAAGAATGTGGAGATGGAACCCTTGTGAGCTGGTGGCATGAGTGAAACTGGTGCAGCCACTATGGAAAACAGTATGGAAGCTCCTCAAAAAATTTAAAAACTTACCATACGATCCAGTAATTCTGCTTCTGGGTATTTACCTGAAGAAAATGAAAATATGCAGCATTATTTACAATAGTGAAAGTAAGGAAATAGTAAACTAAGTGTCCACCAATGGATAAAGAAAGTGATACACACACACACACACACACACACACACACACACACACACACACAGTGGAATATTCAGGCATAAAAAAGAAGGAAATCTTGCCATTTGCAACAACATCGATAAACCATGAGGGCATTATGTTAAGTGAAATAAGTCAGATGGGAAAGGCATATACTGTTATATGTAATTTAGAAAAACACGAAAAAAAAAAAAAAACCTGAGCTCAGAGAAAAGACTGGTGATTGCCAGAGGTAGGAGGTGAGGGTTGGGCAAATCGGGTGAAGGGATCCAAAAGGTACTTATTTCCAGTTATAAAAAAAATAAGTCATGAGGTATCATGTGCAGCACTGTACATGTGGCGAGGTGTGGTGACAGATGTTAATTAGGTTCATCCGTGGTAATCATTTCACAGTATATGTGAATACTGAGTCATTTGGTTGCACACATGAAACTAATGTTTATGTCAGTTACACCTCAATAAAAAATTTCCTGGTGCCATTATTCCTTGCTTGAAAATAAAAAGTAAATGGCTCAGGCTAAGACTGTATGGAAAAAATTATAGGACTGAACTCAATTTCAAATATTTAAGATAGACCATGATTTCTTAAGTAATCAGATACTCTGTTTTACAGTCTCCCTTCACCCATGTTTTATATATGTTTATGTGCACATAGAAATAAAGATCTAGAGGGAAACAATAGAATGGAAAGACTGGAGATCTCTTCAAGAAAATTTGAGATATCAAGGAAACAATTCATGCAGAGATGGGCACAATAAAGGACAAAAATGGTAAGGACCTAACAGAAGCAGAAGAGATTAAGAAGTAGCAAGAATATACAGAAGAACTGTACAAAAAAAGGTCTCAGTGACCTGGATAACCATAATGGTGTGGCTACTCTCCTAGAGGCAGACATCCTGGAGTGTGACGTCAAGTGGGCCTTAGGAAGCATTGCTACAAACAAAGCTAGTGGAGGTGATGAAATTCCAGCTGAGCTATTTCAAATCCTAGAAGATGATGCTGTTGAAGTGGTGCACTTAATATGTTAGCAGATTTGGAAAACAGGGGCCAAAGGATTGGAAAAGTTCACTTTTCATTCCAATTCCAAGGAAGGATAATGTCAAAGAACATTCAAAGCACCATACAATTGTGTTCATTTCATATCCTAGCAAGGTAATACTCAAAATCCTTCAAGTTAGGCTTCAGCAATACACGAATCAAGAATTTCCAGATGTATATATAAACTGGGTTTAGAAAAGGCAGAAGAACAAGAGATCAAATTGTCAACATTCATTAGATAATAGAGAAAGCAAGGGAATTCCAGAACAAACATCTGCCTCACTGACTATGCTAAAGCCTTTGACTGTGGATCACAAGAAACTGTAGAAAATTCTTAAAGAGATGGGAATACCAGACCACCTTACCTGTCTCCTGTGAAACCTGTATGCAGGTTAAGAAGCAACAGTTAGAACCATACATGGAACAATGGACTGGTTCAAAACTGGGAAAGGAGTACAATAAGGCTATATATTGTCACCCTGGTTATTTAACTTTTATGCAGAGTATATCATGTGAAATGCCAGGCTGGATGAATCACAAGCTGGAATCAAGATTGCTGGGAGAAATAACAACCTCAGATATTAGAGTGGTAACTAATGGCAAGAAATAGAGGAAAAGAACAGAATGGGAAAGACTAGAGATCTCTTCAAGAAA
>SJYV01009358.1:469887-512042 GCA_006410875.1 Neotragus pygmaeus | reverse complement strand
TAATGTATATGTTTCAATGCTCTGAGTACACTTCAGACTTGTTAAAGTAAAGCTAAATTTTGAATCCTGTAATGATGTATTAATTATATGAAGAGAGGTAAATTGAGGATTCTGTTAAGTTACTAATATACGCCACATAGTTATAGCAGCAGAGAAGTGGATTTGAACAAACTCTTTTCTAATAAGAGTATTAATTTCTAGGTCTTCCTATATGGACTATCTGGGTCAGTAAAGAAAATAAATCCAAAGCAGAAAGTTAAAAAAGAAAGTTAAAATTTATGAATGCTTCAAGTTGATTTCTATTAAGGTTTAGCAGTTTTTAAATGGGTTTTAAATTTTGTGTTTGATTTGAGCCTCAGATTCTTCTTTGGAATTGCTCTTTTAAGAAACTGTGAATCCTAAAAGTATTCCAAAATTAGAAGCTTTTTATAGGTTACTGGGATAGTAACCAAAAGTCCAAATTTCATGTTTTGATATAATTAAAAGACTCCATATGAGACACTATCTTTCACACTCATAGTAACAGATGGCACATTAGTTTAGGATTTTAAAGTTGTGAATTGTATCACAACTGTTAGCTTAAGAACTGGAAAAGGTAACTTTTTAGGTTTTTTTTTTTAGGCATTCTGTATGAAAACAGTAGGTGAGTAAATGTTTAAACAGAATTACATAAAGTTCATTTATTTTATTTTGTTTTCTTTTTACTGTGAGCCAAGTAGCTTTAAAAATTCAGAAAGCAAAAACAAAGTTCTGTTTTTGTTTTATAAACCTAGCCATAAACTTCAAATCAAGCTGAATTTTGCTATACTCCAGTATTTAGCTTATTCCAATGACCCAATTTAAAGTTCTGGGAAAAAATGTACCTTAGAATATTATAAAATTATGTTTTGTATACCTTAGGATGAAGAGGAAGTAATCTATATCCTCAATGGAAAAAATCATTTATTAATAAGATAGAAAATAAGAGCATCTTAAGATCAATTCATAAACAATTTATGCCTAATATTAGTAATTGTCCTAGTTTAGAACCTTTCAAAGTATGCTCTAGGTAGAAATTACAGACAGTACTATTCATTACTGTAACTCAGCCCTGAACCTCTTGCATAATATTTTGAGGAAATAAATCTTATTTTCCTTTAATTTTTAGAGAAAACAATTTCCTAGCTATTACATCTCTAAATAGCTTTGTTACCTATGTCACTGGCTTCAATTTGTGATTTAAACATTTAAAAAATAATTTTCAAACAAATTACTAACCGCACTTGTCAATAAAAATAGAAAAACACTCAAGTTTTATAACTCTAGTATTCCTTTTATTTCCAATGCCAATGAAATGGAAATAACATTCAGCTGGAGCAAAAAGATGAATTTTCCTTTACCTTCTAAGAATAACATGGAACAGTGACCAGTCTGGGTTTGCTCATTACTCTGATGCTATGACCATAAAATAGAATATTTGACTCATTTTGCATCCTTAGAAATGGAAAACTTTTAAAGGCAAAGAGGCATTTAGTATGATTTCATATTTTATGTATGTCCATAACTATATCTAAAACCATCAGCATCACACTCGCCACCAAACATCTGTTTAAAGAGCTACTGCTGTATGTGCTGTGTGCTCAGTCGCTCAGTCACGTCCAGCTCTCTGCAGTCCCATGGACTGTAGTCCGCCAGGCTCCTCTGTCCGTGCAATTTCCAAGGCAAGAATACTGGAGTGGGTTGCCATTTCCTCCTCCAGGGGATCTTCCCGACCCAAGAATCGAACCCTCGTCTTTTGTGTCTCCTGCCTTAGCAGGCAGATTCTTTACCACTACTGCCCTCTGATACTGTACAGATAGTAGAATTCAAGACAGAGAATATGGTGTACTCCTCCTGTCTGGGGACTGAAATGTAATGTAACATGGTATGTTCTAACAGCCTATAAAAAGAGATATTGGAAATAAGTACTATAATTAAGGTGGTATATTATACAACATATATTTTGCTTTAGTTAAATAGAACTCTCCAAATGACCTTAAACTTTTCAGAACTGTACACCATTCAAGCAAGCTTGTTAGAAAGGAGATTTGTGTTCTCTTTAACATCATTTACCTTCAGAGTTGTTGGTGTAAACTTGCTATTCCTCTAGGGTTATTGTTATAAACCAAAGACATATTATATATAGTATGTACATACATATTATATACATATATAATCACACATATATACATACATATACTGTTTGCCATAGGATTATTATTTTCATTAGGAAGATGCTATGACACCATATAAATGAGCTATTTGTGGAGTTCTTGTGAAGCTGAAACATTCAGTATCACTACAGAATTAGTTTACAGAAATATCAAGAATTTTAAAATAGGACAGAAATGTATGCTCAGTGCAGGATTCCTTAAAATGTTTCCCATGGAATGCTCATTCCAAGGGGTGTTTATCCACATATTAGTTCTTTACATTTCTAAACGCCCATTCGCTAATTTAATTTGGTAAATGCTGGGTTAAAGACTACAGGACTTTCAGAACCTTTAATTTCCTAAAATGAATTGGAAATTCTCAAGAAGGGACTCTTATAACATGTTTTATTTTTTAACAGTATATCAAAATCACTTAACCAATGAACTTTTTTCTTTTAGCAATAGCCCTAGGGACTGGAGTTCTGTAAAGAATATTCTGAGTTACACTGGTAACACAAGTTAGACATAGAAGCTCTAGAATTAGACAATCCAGCAAAAGCAGAGACATTACTTTGCCGACTAAGGTCCGTCTAGACAAGGCTATGGTTTTTCCAGTAGTCATGTATGGATGTGAGAGTTGGACTGTGAAGAAGGCAAAGTGCTGAAGAATTGATGCTTTTGAACTGTGGTGTTGGAGAAGACTCTTGAGAGTCCCTTGGACTGCAAGGAGATCCAACCAGTCCATCCTAAAGGAGATCAGTCCTGGGATTTCTTTGGGAGGAATAATGCTAAAGCTGAAACTCCAGTACTTTGGCCACCTCATGCGAAGAGTTGACTCATTGGAAAAGACTTTGATGCTGGGAGGGATTGGGGTAGGAGGAGAAGGGGACGACAGAGGATGAGATGGCTGGATGGCATCACGGACTCGATGGACATGAGTCTGAGTGAACTTTGGGAGTTGGTGATGGACAGGGAGGCCTGGCGTGCTGCGATTCATGGGGTCGCAAAGAGTCAGACATGACTGAGCGACTGAACTGAACTGAACTGAGCAAGTCACTTTACCTCTTTTAACCCTCTTACCTATACAGTAAAAGGAATGATTTCTACCTAATGAAAATATTACACACTACTAGTTCAGGTAAAGAACATAGTTTATTATCACTAAAAATGCTTACTTATCAAAACAGCATTAATTGAAGAAGAGAGATCACAGAAGCAGGCACTTCATTCTTCAGCAGAATGTAGCAAGCCTAGAAAACTGGGCAATATGTCACCAAAGACAACTGTCAGGCAGCAGGAAAAATAGGAAGCATTTTATATTAAAATGTAAATCTTTCTTTTGTTCATGATTAGTAATTCAATCCCATAATTGAGTCACTACTGAGTAAAATTTTCATACACATTATCTCACTTAATTTCATTAAAAGTTGCTGAGATATTATGTCTATTTTTACATTTAATTTTACAGATGAGAAAATGGAAGTCATAAAAAAATAACTTTCCCAAGCTCCCACAGCTAATCTTGGAGCCTGTACTAAAACTCTGACCTGACTCCAAAACCCATGATCTCCTTTTTAAATGAACATATCCATATAGTTAAAAACTCAAATAATATAAAAAGATGAAGACATGCCTCCTGCTCCTGCCCACAACTCCTGGTTCCCACTACAGATAACCACACTTTTATTAGATTAATTGTCCTTCTAGTTCCTTTATGCATACTCAAGCATGTACAAATAATGTTAGTTTCTTCTATAGGTGCATAATTCTTAGACATGACATCAGAAGTACTGTCCATCAGACAAAAGAAGATAAAACTTTTGTGCTGTGAAAGACATTTAAGAGGATGAAAGGCAAGCTGCACACAATAGACTATGTAAAGAACATTTTTTAAAAATCCAATTATGAAATGGCCAAAAGATATAAACAGGTATTTCACCTGTTTATAGACGAGACACAGATGGCTTACTAAGCACACAAAACCATGTCCAACATCATTAACCATGAGAAAGACACATATTACAAACACAGGGAAATATCATTATACGCCTACTAGAAGGGCTTAAGTGGAAATAAGTGATGATACCAGATGCTAATGAGGGACAATGTGGAGATATGGAATTTCTTATTTATTGGTGGGAATGTACGATGGTACAGCTACTCTGGAAAACAGTTTGGCGGTTTCCTGTAAAACACGCACTTTCCATCTGACCCAGCAATTTCACTCTTGAGCATTTATCCTAAAGAAGTGAAAGTTTATGTTCACGCAAAATCTGTATACAAATGTTCATAGTGGCTTTAAGTGTGATAGTAAAATACTGGATGCAGCTTAAATCTTCAGCTCACATCTCCCACATTATGGGTGAATAGTTCTCAGCCTCTGTGCCCACTGTCTACTCACGTAGCTGGAAGACTGTGTCATTTGTCTCCAAGATGCCAGCAATAACCCTCCTGTTCTGCATTCAACTGAACAAACTTGGCACGTCCATACTATGGAGTACTCCTCATCAATAAAAAAAGAACGAACTGCTGATAACAAGCCACAGCCTGGCTAGACCTCAAGGATCTTATGCTTAGTGAAAATATCTCAAGATTATATACTGTGTGGTTTCATTTCTAGAATATTCTCAAAATGATGAAAGTATGGAGATGGAAAATAGATTGGTGGTTGGCAGGTGACAGAGACTTGGGGCAGGGAGTGGTGTTTGGGAGAGAGGGGCACAGGAAAATAGAAAAAGCACAAAGGAGTCCTTTTCTGGTGACTGAACAGTTCTGTGAGTTGACTGTGATCATTATGTGAATCTATACATGGTATGAAACTGTATAAAACTATGTGCACTGGTACACACGCACACACACAAATACAGGTTAAAAACTGATGGAGCTGAATGAGGCCGATGGTCCAGGTAAGAGCAATAGACTCATGTCAATTTTCATATGTGCTACAGCACTGTATATTGTTCCGTAATTGGATGTCATTCGATAGGTATACTTCTGCTATCATAATTCGGAGAAGCTGATTGAAGGCTTTGTGGGACTGTATCATTTTTGCAACTTCTTGAGTCTATTTAATTATCTCAAAATACAAAAGTTAAAAAAAAAAAAGAGTGCATGTAGGATGGGAAGGTTATTGTCACCATCTTGAAGACAAGTTGCACACCAGTAAATAGTAAATAGAGACAAGTTGCACACCAGTAAATAGTAAATAGAGACAAGTTGCACACCAGTAAATAGTAAATAAAGTTACACCAGCAAATAGTAGCACACTGGGGACTTGGGTTCCTGGAGCTCACACACAGGAGCCATGGTCCCGGATGATCTGCCCCAGCGGCTGTGGGGACAGGTGGGCAGGAGCCAGCTCCAGGCATGGTTTGGCAAGAATCATCATGGCTCCGGCTCCGTTAAGGCAGGCTCGGGATGGAGCATTTGNAAAGTTACACCAGCAAATAGTAGCACACTGGGGACTTGGGTTCCTGGAGCTCACACACAGGAGCCATGGTCCCGGATGATCTGCCCCAGCGGCTGTGGGGACAGGTGGGCAGGAGCCAGCTCCAGGCATGGTTTGGCAAGAATCATCATGGCTCCGGCTCCGTTAAGGCAGGCTCGGGATGGAGCATTTGCTTTGAGGATGAAGAGCCTAACTGACTGACACACGTTAAGGGAGAACACAGACAGAGACCCAACTCTGAACACAAGGCCAAACTGCAGAGGAGAGTGGGCAGCCCGCGATGCAGCAGACCCCAGGAGTTTTGAGGGCAGAGGGAATCTGAGCCAGTGGTCCTGTACCGGCTGTGTGACATCACCACATCCTGCAGGGTGGGGTTGAGAAGGGAAAGGCTTAGCTGCTCAGTCGTGTCTGGCTCTGTGCGACCCTGTGACTGTAGCCCGCCAGGCTCCTCAGTCCACGGCATTCTCCAGGCAAGAATACTGGAGCGGATGGATAGTCATCCCCTTCTCCAGGAGATCGTCCCAACCGAGGGATCCATATTGCAGGCAGATTCTTTACCATCTGAGCCACCAGGAAGGAGAATGCAAGGGCCCTGGAACTGGGACAGACCCCTTATGCAAAAGCGCTGGTGAATGCAGACAGGAGAAATCAAGCAAGGCTCAGAGCACACAGAGAATTAGGGTACTTTTCCTTTCCAAGGAATCCTGAGTTTCACCTCCTTTCCTTTACCATTTCTTACATCTGTTTCCAGTTTGGAAATGACCACACAGTACTATATTTCCTATAGCACTGAGACACTGCTGTACCAAGAACTGGTACAGCTATATCAATATTTAGGCAGACTCAAACCACACATGGCGACTGAAGTCAGTATGTTTCTTTGGACAGGGGGAGGGTTCTGAGGGGCACTGTGCTTCATGGACACTGTCCTTGCTGTCTTCTTTTAATAAGAAAGGAAAGTTTTGAAAAAAATAAGTCTCAATGCAATTTCCCAACAAAGCTATGTCAATACATTTAAAGATCTGGGCTTAGAAATTTCCCAGGCCAAGAACTCTGCTCAGTGTTATATGGCAGCCTGGATGGGAGGGGAATTTGAGGAAGAATGCTTCCCAGGTGGCTCAGTGGGTAGAGAGTACACTTGCAATGCAAGAGGCGTGGGTTCGATCCGTGGATTGGGAAGATTCCCTGGAGGAGGAAATGGTGANCACTGGAGTGGGTTGCCATTTCCTTCTCCAATGCATGAAAGTGAAAAGTGAAAGGGAAGTCGTGTGCCACCCTCAGCGACCCCATAGACTGCAGCCCACCAGGCTCCTCCATCCATGGGATTTTCCAGGCAAGAGTACTGGAGTGGGGTGCCATTGCCTTCTCCAGAGAACAAGGACTAGTTTCATTCAAAATCAAATTCAGCTCAATCGTATTGTCTGTGAAGCCAAGTAGCTTGGGAGCAGGGATGAAAATACAAACCTTAATAGTTATGCTGTTCAAAGCACATGACCCAGGAAAGGGTAAATCCACACATTTATAAAACATTCAGTGGGTCAGTTCTAGGCTTTTTGAAAGGGCATCAATTAAAACCATCTTAAAGAAGCTTTGTTGGAACAGATGATTTCAATCATGGTCTTTCTAGCTACTAATGTATAACTATTTGGTTTTAAGGTAAGTTTTAACTTAAGACATATAACTGTACATGGTATATGTCTGTGTGGTGAGTATATATTAAAAGTTTGTTTTCACATCATTAGAAAAGTTTCTTTAATGAAGGAACCAGGGTGAATGGTAGAGACAGTGACAGGTGAGAGAGTCCAGTAGATGTGATCCCATTTTAAAGCTGATCTTGAAAGTGGTTCTCTAACTGTACTGAACAGGTCAGCAACTCAGGGCAAGAATATAAAGGTATTTCTGATGGAAGTGGAGCTCACTGGGTAATCCTTACTCTGGAAATGTCAGATATGGATTCATTGGGATGAAACTGTTACTGGCATTATCTGTAAAAATTTGATGTGCTTTCAGGATGCAGCCAGGAGAATGAAGTTTGACTGTGAGCGTTCTGACTCTTTGCGACCCCATGGACTGTAGCCCACCAGGCTCCTCTCTCTGTGGGGTTTCCCAGGAAAGAAGACCGGAGTGGGTTGCCATTTTCTGCTCCAGGGGATCTTCCTGATGCAGGGATCAAACTCACATCTCTTGAATCTCCTGCACTGGCAGGCAGATTCTTTACTACTGTGCCACCTGGGAAGCCCGAAGTTTAACTATTCCTATTGGCTAATTACTGATCCCAGCTGGTAATGATCATACTTTTTATTTTTTCTCAATTTGGGCAAGTCCTCTCAGTCCCCTGCTAAGTTCAAAAGAAGAGAAGGTGAAGGCAAGAAGTAGAAAAAGAAAAAATAAAGCCTCAATCATCAACCTTGGATTTGTGCCTTTTTCTCTTGAATCCTCTTCCTTATCTTGGTAGCAGAATACCATGTTCTCTCATTGGGATTTTGAAGCCTTTCACCAGCTTTGTTATCGGCTCAGATATAGCCCAGAGTTAGGTCGTCATTTAGACACAACTGTTTGTTTTTCATCAAGTCATCAGAACCTATCTGCAGTGACACATTGGCAGGGCCAATTGGACCTGCTCACAGCCCTGTCAGGAAAGATGAGCCTCGGGTGGCCTGTGCTAATTTCCTACTCATGGAGCTCCGTACCATTCATAGCATAAAGAAAACCAAGTAAAATCTGTTCCCTTTCAAGAGGAGCAGGCAGGTTTCAATTTTTCTCTTGGCTATGGCCAACAATCAGAATATTTAGGCCAAAAATAGTGGAAGATTTAATGTTTTTCTTCTTTTAAAAATATCTAGGCTTATTAAGCTAAAGCAGTGAAAGTTCAGATAATTATATCTTTTGCTTTTGTTTACTGTTTTTCTCAAGTTGACAGAAAAGCACCAACTACAAGTATAATAGATTTGGGGTGAAAGCCAAGATTCATCTGTGGTCTAACCTCACTCTGCCCTGTGGTTCCAACTCCTTCCTCTGTCATTGGCAATTCGAGGTGCCCCCAGCCCAGAGTGACTGTCACGTTCTCCATCCCTAACGTGGGGCTTTTAAAAAGTGTGTTCCACACACAAATAGTATTGCTAAATGCTCCCCGTAGGAGGGTTATATAGGGTCTATTTATATGAGACTTGGCCATGTGACTTGCTTCCTCCAATAAAATGGGTGCCACTTCCAGCAAGATCTTAAGACCATGGCAAGATTCTACAATTTTCTTTTGATTTCCACCATGAGACCAGCAGCGGCTTATACGGGAGCTGCCCTCTCAGTCTTCATTCAAGAGTGAAGAAGATGTTGAAAAGATCTACGGCCACCTAGCAGTCGTCATGTAAAGTGTAAGAGAAGAGAAACATTGTTACAAACCCCTGAGATTTTGTTACAGTGGCATGACCCAGCTCATTCTCACCAATACACTGTCAGGAACAAAGGAGGCTCTCTGTTTTCAAATGAATTTTNCTACGGCCACCTAGCAGTCGTCATGTAAAGTGTAAGAGAAGAGAAACATTGTTACAAACCCCTGAGATTTTGTTACAGTGGCATGACCCAGCTCATTCTCACCAATACACTGTCAGGAACAAAGGAGGCTCTCTGTTTTCAAATGAATTTTGAAAATGATACATATACTGTCCCAAATATGTTATTATATAATAATGTACACTGGCATTAAAAAAAAAAATCCAGCAGGAAAGAAACTGGCTTACCATTGTGATCTAGCATTTTCCCAGTAATCTTGATTAAATAATTATTTTTTAACATAATAATTTTTCACCAAACATTTGAAGAGCTTTTGAAGAGCTTCCCTGACACATTTTTTTTCCTTTCGCATTACTTAAAGAAAGGTTGATTCATGAAGCTGGTGGCTCTTGTGAACTTTTGCCAACTATTCATTACTAGTTTCATTCCCTGGTCCACTTATTCAGTCATGAAAAAACATACCAGGTACTAGAGGTAGTGTTGGAGGTACTGAGGTCTCCCACTGCTATCCTGTGGCTGTGAAAGAAATATCACTGTCATTATTTCTGTAAGTCAATTTCATTTCTAATGGTGTGTCTAAGTGCATACTTTTGAGAGTATGGTTGCAGTTGGTCACTTCTCACTTACCCACTGTCCAGTTCCACATGGTGACTTCATGACTGGGGAGTTAACGTTGTCCTATTAGTTTCATGTCAAACCTAGACTGTGTGAGCATCTCTGCAGGGGTCCCCGTGATCCTGTATCCCTGGACAGCATCACCCACTCTTTCCTTCTGCTGCCTTAATGGTTCTGCACGGAAGCAAGGTTCAGTTCCTTGCCACAGGAGTACAGGAGGTGGAATTCTATGACAGCCTCCAAGATTCCTGGCTCCAGGGGTACACACGCCTTCCCTTAGTGATCAACAAACAGTAGTCTGGGTACTGCTGTGTAGAGATTTTACAGCTGTAACTGAAGTTCTGAATCAGCTGACCTTACATTAGGGAGAGCATTCACGTGGACCTGACCTAATTACCTAAGTCTTTTACAAGCGGAGCGTTTTTCCTGCTTATAGAGGAGGATGTCAAGGATTCAAAGCATGGGAAGGATTCAACACACCACTGTTGGCCTGAAGAGAGAATGGAGAGTGGCCCTGTCTGGCGGCCAGCAGGGGAGCATGGGCCTCAGCCCCACGAGCGCCAGGAAACTGAGTTCTTCCAACCTAAGTGAGCTTGGAGTGGATTTCTCCCAGCCTGGCTGACACCCCGACTTCAGTCTTGTGATACTCTGAGCAGAGATCCAGCCCCACCAGATTGGACCTACAGGACAGGATTGTAGCTTGTAAGTGAGACTGGCTGGTTCTACAGAACCAAAACCGTGAGTGATATTTTAAGCTACCAGCTTTGTGGGGACAGGTGATGTAACAAAACAAACCAGCACGTACACCCCAGGCCTTGTCCTCAACTCCCATCTGGGGTCTCTGTTTCCAGTTTGGAGGTGAAATCGGAGCAAGAGGAAAGCTTGGGCAACCTTATTTCTTTAAGACATTCTCTTTATAGTCTCTTCCTCTCAATTCTGTTGGAGCCTGGCTGTGTTTCCTCAAAGGAACTTCTAGAAAGCACAACTCAGAGAGGCTTGCAGGCTGTGCTTCCCCTGCTCCATCTTCCAAACATGCTCAGAGGTACCACCCACTGCCCCGAGGCTATAAGATCCGAGCCTGCCACCACGTTGGAAGTGGGGAAAGGAAACAGAAGATACAGGGAGGGGAAATACTCCAGGAACTACTATCTTCACACACTGCTCCTCCCCACAGCATCATCCCATGGCACCATGGATCCAGACGTGGCAGAGGAAAGTTTTCCCACAGGGGCATCAGATAACACAGCATCTGATCAAGAGACAGCTGGACCTGGTGCCCACATGCCTGCCCTCACCCCACTTCTCCATTCCTTCTGGACCGAACCCTAGATCACTGCGGGAAACAGAAAGGAAAGTGGTGCCCCAGCCTCTGGCTGGCAGGCAGGGCAGCTACAGGGAGCAGTGCCCTGAGGGTGGCAGCGTATGGCAGTGGCGGATGTCCAGACGGCAGAAACCCTAGACTCCCGGGCGAAGGGAGAAACCATCTGGTGACATTTCCTGGCATCAGGCTCTGGGCGACCACAGCCTTAATCTCATAGACGCACTGTGTCTCCCTGGGGTCCACAGCGGGCCCGCTGCAGGCCCTGGAAGGTGGGTTGTGAGAGGTGAAACCTCTGAGAACCACAGGGGAAGCAGCCTTCGTGTTTCTTGGCCTGGGGCAGCCTCTAGAGAGGAGAGGCAAAGAGGACTCGTGGTCGCCAGCCCTTCCGGGCCCATTTTCTGCCAGGCAGCGTGCCTTGCGTTTTCTGTGCATTGTACCGTTTCGCTCTCATAACAAACCCACGAGGCTGGGAAACCCGCCTTTTGAAGCTGAGGAAGTTGAATCACAAGGAGGTTAAAAAAAAGGTGCCCGATTCATCCATCCCCTAACTGGGAGAATCAGAGCCAATGAGAAAAGAAATCTCAGGTGGTGGGGTTGTCAGGCTTCAGCCCAACAGATTCTGGCCATTACTGCTCTGGTTTTCCACTCTCTAGGTCTCCTTCACATGAGGATTCCCTAAAATATCTGTAGGTTGGAGGTGGGAAGAAAAGCCACATGGCTAAGAGGCAGCATGAGTGAGCAAGCATCTGGGTGAATCTGTTTAGGTTAGATGTCAAAGAACCCAAGCAGAGTGGAGTTGCTTTGATCTTGGTGACTGCAGGATAATCAAGACTCACTCCTTTGGGTCCTCAGAGGTGGTCACAACTGTTTGCATTCACTGCGGCTTCCTGAGAGGCTCCCACTGTTTTAGGTCTCTTTAACACATGGATGGGAAGAATTACTCACTTCCTCCTTTTGCGCCAAAAGCTTGAATTCCAAATGATTCCATAACATTTACCGCTTTGTGTTAAACTGTGTTGTCGCCAACCATTCCACCCAACCGCCATTAGCATTCATTCTTGTTCCTTCAAGACCAAAGTAAGTCCAGCACACAGTGGGTCTTTAGTATTGGAGAGGAAAAAGGAAAAGCAGAGAAACGTTTGCATTGTCCTGGCCACAGAGATACAAGGGTTTGGTCCTAGAATGTGTTCTTACAAACAGACCGAAACCTAATCAGTTCCAAAAGCAGAAGCGACTCTGACTTGCCCTCTGGCGCTGGAGGATAAATACTGACACTGCGTTGAGACAGGATGTCCCAGTCACAGAAGAGGAGGTCAAGGGTACGGTCATGTGAACACGGTCTGAGGCAGGACTTGGGGCCCAGGCCAGATGGGGGGCTGAACTGCAGATAAGTCAGGTTCATTTAAAGGGGACTTCACCAGTTGCAATGGCAACAGAAAGTCTCCTGCTGCTTTTTTCCTGGGGCTCTCAAAGGACCCTCTGATGAAACCATTACCAGGAAAATTACTTCCCTTAAAATCTCTTCCTATCAGGCTCTGCCTCCCTTTGCCATCTGGTTCTTTCTACCACTCCCCCTCTAAGCCCCTTTCCTGCCCCACCAGACTCAGTGAAAACTTCCGGCGAAATCCCATTCTCACTGGGGCGTGGCTCTATAATTCTCAAATCCGGAGGCTCTCATATCCTCCTCCTCTGTTGGAAGCTTCTTCTCAGCCAAGGCCCACCATGCAGGCCCTGTGAGCCTTGCAAGGTCCTTGAAAGGCCTTCGCTGGAGTGGCCTTGCCTCACGCTGGGCAGAAACCTCCTGTGGGGCTCACTGGAGCCAAATGGGGGTTGGAGGATAGTAGAAGATCTTGCCACTAAATAGGGGAAGCAAGAGGGCCACGGTTCTGGGAGCCCTGCTTGGGACTTGTGATCGTCCTCTCAGCCGTGCTGATCAGGTTCTAGAATGTTGTTCGTATAGCACTCTCTTGCCTTTGTGATGAGTGCCATTGGCTGTGGTGGACTGGTCTGAAATTTCCTACGGAAAAATGCATTCTGAGTTCCCAAGCATGTCTCAGAAAAGAACTTGCTTCTTTTGATTTTACAACCCGGTTCTCAAATTTCTCCCAAGGACCTTACGATTTTTCTGTGTCATGATGCTGAGCTAGTTCTGGTTTCATGTTCATTATAAAACAACATCCAATGTCCAATCTCAGACTCTTGGAAATGAGTAATACTGGGAAAAGAAAGAGTTTTCCTGAAATCACCTTCCCAGAAAAGAAACACAGAAACTGGACAAAAACTCACTCTGAACAAAAAACCTCAGAACTTCTGGGCCTTGGACTAGATTCCTGTTTTGCATATTCAGGAGAAAGAAGAGAAACGTGGAATTGCAGGGCATCCAACTGCAGTGTCTGTGCACCAGGTCCCAGTGAAGCTACTTCCTCTGCCCCTTCCTGTCACATTCTTTTCAGGAATTATTATTAGAACACATGCCTAATACAACCTTATGAACAAAGGTTTTGAAAATAAGTCTTCTCTGAGGTTTTTGTCTTTGACACGTCCGGGTTGGATCTAAGTTATACGTAATCTTCTGAATGAAAGAGGTGTGATCACCAGTTTCCTTCAATGGACTGAACCCTGGCAAACTTAGCTTAAGATGTTGGGTAAGTTGTGAGGAAGGATTGGACTCAGTTTCTGCTTTCTGACAACGTGCTCCACATTCTTGTACCTATCACCACCTTGCTGCTACTGCTGCTAAGTTGCTTCAGTTGTGTCTGACTATGCGACCCCATAGATGGCAGCCCACCAGGCTCCCCCATCCCTGGGATTCTCCAGGCAAGAACACTGGAGTGGGTTGCCATTTCCTTCTCCAATGCATGAAAGTGAAAAGTGAAAGTGAAGTTGCTCAGTCTTGTCCGACTCTTGGCGACCCCACGGACTGCAGCCCACCAGGCTCCTCTGCCCATGAGATTTTCCAGGCGAGACTACTGGAGTGGGTGCCATTGCCTTCTCCACCTTGAATGTTACTAAATGAGCAGCAATAATAATCCCTGTCTTTCTTTTCTGGCTGTTTGGTTCCCTCCTGCTCGCTGACTCGGCAGGTGGCCTAAGCAATGCCATTGTTTGTCTGCAGCCTCTTGAAGCAAACTGGCTGTCTGCTTACCACTCTGACCTCTAGAAGGACTGGACTTTCAAACATCAAGGGAAGACAAGCAGGACTGTACGGTTATTTTATTAATGAGCCAGTATTGTTGTCAGAATGGACATTATTAAAAGTCTACAAATAAGAAATGCTGGAGAGGGTGTAGAGAAAAGGGAACCCTCCTACTGTTGGTGGGAATTTAAATTGGTGCAGCCTCTATGGATAACAGTCTGGAGGCTCCTTAAAAAACTAAAAAGAGAGTTGCCCTTTGATCCAGCAATCCCACCCCTGGGCATATATCCAGACATATAATTCTAAAGATAGGCACATATTGTCAATGTTCATAGCACTATTTACAATGGCCAAGACATGCTGCTGCTGCTGCTGCTGCTAAGTCGCTTCAGTCGTGTCCGACTCTGTGAGACCCCATGGACGGCAGCCCACCAGGCTCCCCCATCCCTGGGATTCTCCAGGCAAGAACACTGGAGTGGGTTGCCATTTCCTTCTCCAATGCATGAAAGTGAAAAGTGAAAGTGAAGTTGCTCAGTCTTGTCCGACTCTTGGCGACCCCATGGACTGCAGCCCACCAGGCTCCTCTGCCCATGAGATTTTCCAGGCAAGAGTACTGGAGTGGGTGCCATTGCCTTCTCCACCTTGAATGTTACTAAATGAGCAGCAATAATAATCCCTGTCTTTCTTTTCTGGCTGTTTGGTTCCCTCCTGCTCGCTGACTCGGCAGGTGGCCTAAGCAATGCCATTGTTTGTCTGCAGCCTCTTGAAGCAAACTGGCTGTCTGCTTACCACTCTGACCTCTAGAAGGACTGGACTTTCAAACATCAAGGGAAGACAAGCAGGACTGTACGGTTATTTTATTAATGAGCCAGTATTGTTGTCAGAATGGACATTATTAAAAGTCTACAAATAAGAAATGCTGGAGAGGGTGTAGAGAAAAGGGAACCCTCCTACTGTTGGTGGGAATTTAAATTGGTGCAGCCTCTATGGATAACAGTCTGGAGGCTCCTTAAAAAACTAAAAAGAGAGTTGCCCTTTGATCCAGCAATCCCACCCCTGGGCATATATCCAGACATATAATTCTAAAGATAGGCACATATTGTCAATGTTCATAGCACTATTTACAATGGCCAAGACATGCTGCTGCTGCTGCTGCTGCTAAGTCGCTTCAGTCGTGTCCGACTCTGTGAGACCCCATGGACGGCAGCCCACCAGGCTCCCCCATCCCTGGGATTCTCCAGGCAAGAACACTGGAGTGGGTTGCCATTTCCTTCTCCAGTGCATGAAAGTGAAAAGTGAAAGTGAAGTTGCTCAGTTGTGTCCGACTCTTAGCGACCCCATGGACTGCACCCACCAGGCTCCTCCATCCATGGGATTCTCCAGGCAAGAGCACTGGAGTGGGGTGCCATCACCTTCTCCGGGCCAAGACATGGGAACAACCTAAATGCCCATCAACACATAAATGGATAAAGGAGATGTTATATATATATATTTGTGTGTGTGTGCGCGTGTAAAGCAGACAATTGCTCAGCCATAAAAAGGAATGAAATGATGCCCTTTGCAGCAACATGGATGGACTGAGAGATCATACTAAGTGAAGTCAGACAAACACTGTATGATATCACTTCTATGTGAAATCTAAAATATGACACAAACAAACCTACCTATAAAACAGAAACAGACTCGTAGACACAGAGAACAGGCCTGTGGCTGCCAAGGCAGAGGGAGAGGGAGGGATGGACTGGGAGTCTGGGATCAGCAGATGCAAACTACTGAATACGAAATGGGTAACAACACAGTCCTGCTGTGTACGTATAACACAAGGAGCTATATTCAGTATCCTGTGATAAACCATAATGGAAAAGAATACTAAAAAAGAATGTACATATATAACTGAATCACTTTGCGGTACAGCAGAAATTAATACAGACTATTAAATCAACTATAATTCAATAAAAGTTAAAAAAAATATGCCAGTGTTGTTTCTCTCATATCCTTGATATGAGGAGGTTGGCTTTTCATCATCTAAAAGAATTTACAGGCAACGAATGCCCTCCCTTCTCATTTTTGCCTTAAGATCCCTATTTAAGTTTTGGAATAATGAAGCCTGAACACAGAAAATATAAACCAAATTAAGACAGAAAGCTCCAAACACCCAAACAGGCTGCCTGTTGACTCTGCTAAGCTCTACTCCATACATATCCATCTACTGGGGTTAGAAAACTGTTCAGTGAAAATCAAAAGTTGAAGCTCATGGCTTCTATGAAAAGGAAGACCCATCTTTGATATTTTTTGTTTCCCTCCAGAGATCTTTCAGTTACTCTCTTTGCAGAAATGACTTTGAATAAGAGCCAATAATAACCACAATGGACATTTAATATTTATCATGCTAAGTTCTTAATAACCTCTAATAGGCATTAATCATGTAAACTTATTAAGAATCACAGCAAATTTGTGAAGAACCATTTCCTAGGATGATTTATAAAACCACAGAGACTATCAAATTTCGACAAATCATTCCTTAAAGTGAAGGTAACTTAAAAAGGAATATAATCAAGACAAATTTGGTATATGAATGTGACTTCAATAGAATATTAATGCAAGCTCCTTGACTTATTAAGTCATGGAAAAAATAACATTAGGTTTTGATTGTTAACAATAAAGTAAGTTTACTCAAATAGGCACAATTCTGAAAGGCTAGCAAAGCCTCAACGGATCTGTGGTCTGTGCTAATGAAATCAGAAGAGCATTCTCTATGGGTGTGAATTTTTGTTTTGTTTCTTTGATGTCCACCTACACAGTAGGCCAGTGATTGAATTCAATGAAAAGGTGGAATAAATGCAAGTTCACACACAAGAACTTTTGCATCATATACTAGGAAATTTAAATTTATGCTTTTTCTAATTTGCAAGCTTTGTTGATTAAGAAAAACCCTTGCTATTCTTTTCCACTTTGAATGCCACTCTCCTGCTTTCCTACACCCACCTAGCTCAAGGACTTTGAACTGTAGGAGTGTTCCATGATGAATAGGTATAGTTATAAATATAGAGTTGTATGTATAGAGCTATCTAATATTCTTATTATGAGAAAAGTTCCCACCCACACCTTGAGCTAAATAAATAAATAAAATACTTAGGAGTAAACCTGAACAAGGAGATGAAAGACTTATATGCTGAGAGCTATAAAAATTAATAAAGGAAGCTGAAGATGATTCAAAGAAAGTGATAGATATCCCATGCTCTTGGATTGGAAGAATTAATCTTGTTAAAATGGCCACACTACCCATACTACTACAGATTTAATGCAATCCATATCAAATTACCCATGACATTTTTCACAGAATTAGGGCAAATAATCCTAAAATTTATATGGAACTATAGAAGACCCAGAATTGTCAAAGAACAAAGCAAGAGGCATAACCCTCCCAAACTTCAGACAATACTACAAAGCTACAGTAACCAAAAGAGTGTGAAAAAAAAACAACCCCAAAACACAGTGTGGTACAGACACAAAACCAGACATTTGGATAAATGGAACAGCATAGAGAACCTAGAAGTAAACCCAGACACCTACAGTCAATGAGGCAAGAATATACAATAAAGACATTTTTTTCAACAAGTAGCTTTGGGAAAGTTGGACAGCTGCACGTAAATCAGTGAAGTGAGAGCACACCCTCACACCATACACAAAAATAAACTCAAAATGGCTAAAAGACTTAGAAGACATGACTCCACAAAACTCTTAGGAAAAAACATAAGTAAAACCTTCTCTGACATAAACTGCACCAATGTTTTCTTTGGTAAGTCTCCCAAGGCAAAAGAAATAAAAGCAAATACAAACAAATGGGACCTAATCAAACTTATTTCCTTTCACAGGAAAGGAAATCATTAACAAAATGAAAATAAAACCAATGAACTGTGTTTGCAAACAATGTTACTGACAAGGGCTTAATTTCAAAAATGCATTAACAGTTCACACAACTCAACAACAAAAAATCAAATAACCCAATTGAAAAATGGGCAGAAGACCTAAATATACATTTCTCCAAAGAAGACATACAGATGGCCAATAGTCACATGAGAAGATGCTTAACGTTGTTAATTATTCAGTTCAGTTCAGTTCAGCCGCTCAGTCGTGTCCAACTCTTTGCGACCCCATGAATTGCAGCACGCCAGGCCTCCCTGTTCATTACCATCTCTCGGAGTTCACTCAGTCTCACGTCCATTGAGTCCGTGATGCCATCCAGCCATCTCATCCTCGGTCGNTGTCTGACTCTCTGCGACCCCATAAATTGCAGCACTCCAGGCCTCCCTGTTCATTACCATCTCTCGGAGTTCACTCAGTCTCACGTCCATTGAGTCCGTGATGCCATCCAGCCATCTCATCCTCGGTCGTCCCCTTCTCCTCCTGCCCCCAATCCCTCCCACCATCAGAGTCTTTTCCAATGAGTCAACTCTTCGCCTGAGGTGGCCAAAGTACTGGAGTTTCAGCTTTAGCATCATTCCTTCCAAAGAAATCCCACGGCTGATCTCCTTCAGAATGGACTGGTTGGATCTCCTTGCAGTCCAAGGGACTCTCAAGAGTCTTCTCCAACACCACAGTTCAAAAGCATTAATTCTTCAGTGCTCAGCCTTCTTCACAGTCCAACTCTCACATCCATACATGACCACTGGAAAAATCATAGCCTTGACTAGACGGACCTTAGTCGGCAAAGGAGCTCCCTTAGATTTCACAATATCCCCAAGAGGTAAATACAGTTGGAGATGAGGTGAAGCAACTTAGTGAGGTTACATAACTTACTCCTGGACATACAGCTAGTCAGTAATGGGAACTAAATTGGGCCCTTATCCTTGGTTGTCCTTGTTCAGTCACTAAGTCGTATCCAACTCTTTGCAACCCTACGAACTGCAGGACGCCAGCCTTCCCTGTTCTTCACTATCTCCCAGAGTTTGCTCAAACTCATATCCATTGAGTCAGTAATGCCATCCAATCATCTCATCCTCTGTCACCCCCTTCTCCTCTTGCCCTCAATCTTTCCCAGCATCAGGGTCTTTTCCAATGAGCCAGCTGTTTGCATCAGGTGGCCAAAGTATTGGAGCTTCAGCTTCAACACCAGTCCTTCCAATGAATATTGAGGGTTGATTTCCTTCAGGATCGACTGGTTTGATCTCCTTGCTATCCAAGGGACTTTTAAGATCCAGCACCACTATTGGGACCTAGATCTGTCTAATTTTCAGGCCCATTCTCCTTTTAAATATTTGTTATTTCATTATGAAAATATAAACAAAAAATAGAAATAGTACATCAAGTTTACACATACCAACCATCCATTTAATAAATGGGATCATTTTTGCCATATTTTACTCCAATCCTTTTAACTTAAGAATGAAATGTTATAAACAAAATTGATGTCACCTATCTGATTCCCGATGGTGAAATCAACCACTAACCTGAAACTGGGTTGCATCCTTCCCAATTTTGTTTTCATATTTTGTATAAATATTAAATTATATTTAAAATGTGTATATTACCTCTTGAAATATTTAACGGTTGTCACTGTGTTCACAATGCTATATGATATGCTGCTTATTTTCTCTTCTTTCATTCATGGTCCAATGATGTATAGATACCTTTCGTAGCTTGATTTTAATACGTATGTATTTTTTATAATTAACTTTTGGCTGCACTGGGTCTTCATTGCTACACACGGGTCTTCGTTGCTGGGCATGGGCTTTCGCTCATCGTGTTGGTCAAGGACCACTCTCTAACTGCAGGGCACGAGCTTCTCACTGCAGCGGCTTCTCTCACTGCCGAGGCTGGGCTGTCGCACACAGGGACTTCAGGAGTTGTGGCGCAAGGGCTTAGTTGCCCTGTGGCATGCTGTGTCTTCCTGACCAGGGTTCAAACCACGTCCCCTGCATTGGCAGGCAAGTTCTAAACCAATGAACTGCCAGAAGAGTGCCACGATTACATTTAATATAAACTCTGTTCTTGCTGAGAGACCTACAACATACCACTCTGATTTACTCTTTTCAACTATTTATTATTTTATTGTTTGGTTATTTCACCCCTTATTTATTCATCTCCAAATAGTGTCTAGTTTTTTTTTTTTAATATTGCTATTATAAATAAGGCTGCAATTATTACTCTTTCTACATTTCTCCTTGTGCACATATGTGAGGGTTTCTCTAGGAAATGTTTCTAGAAATGGAATTTCTGGCTCTTAGGGTAAGTATATTTTCAGATTTGGGGTATTGCAAATTGTTTCTCATGTTTGACCAATGCCCACCCCATCAGCAAGGAAGACAGTTCTCATGATTTCCAGGCTTCGTAAGCACTTGGCCTGCTCCTGACCTTGACCTTGTGCCAGGCCAAAGACTCAGATTCCTTAAATTCTATCCCCCAGGTCAAGATATGCAGGAATTACTGCATATAATGACATGTTGTCATTTTAGCTGTGCTCTCTTAGAGGTATTTTGAAGAATTTTTGTGTCTAACCTTTTAAATACATCAATTCTTTATTATTTAACTTCTTTGAAATAAAAATAACAAATCTCATAACATGACAGGTATTCAGTTACCAAATATATATTTTCAGAATATTTTTCACACATTGTAGTCTGGGGAGTACAGTAAACTATGGTTAACTCTATTTGTTATCTAATCAACATTTTTTTTCAAACTAGGTCTGAAAAAAAATTTTCCCCTTAGTCTATAACAGACTTAATCTGCAAAAGAAATTATAATGTATTTTCTCTGGAGAAAAAAGGAAGTTCTCCAAAACTTGCTAATTAAAATATTCAAACTGACCAATGCGAAAGCTCAAACTAAGTGTAGATTTGTAACTGACATTCTGTTCTAACAGATTATTCTTGGAAAGAAGACTTTTACTAGAGATCTTTCTTGTCATTATCAATCCAGTATGGTCTAGGTCCAGATTCCTGTCACTGGCACCCTTTCAAGCTAGCTCATGGAAAGTTCTCACTAACTGCCTCTTATTTCACTGCACATTAATGTCTTTAATCAAAGGGTCAGAACCCATTACATCTAGATTTCAGGAGAGGTTTCACCAATACCACCTCCTGGACTGTCTGATACCTAAACCAACACATCTACAGATCATTACAAGACCCTGCGTGAACTAACCTTTCCTGATGATCCAGCCTCATCCCTCAATGGAGTGATGCTTATGGCATAACCTACCACAGTTTGAGAGGTCAGAGGGCGAGATAACAGCTGGATTGCAAGGTACAAAATCCCCCAATATTCCAGCTTTTAAAATCTTACATGGCCTATACTTAGAGTAAGATAGAAAAGAATCTTTTAAGAAAGCAGTCAGGGTACTCTTTACTTAGATAAAATTATAAGACAACAGTGTAAATGAAGCAGATAGCTCTTTTATTCACCTCCTTCTGTTTGATTACCTGGTGGCTCAGATGGTAAAGCATCTGCCCGCAATGCGGGAGACCCAGGTTCGATCTTCTGGTTGGGAAAATCCCCTGGAGCAGGAAATGGCAACCCACTCCAGTACTCTTGCCTAGAAAATTCCATGTATGGAGGAGCCTGGTGGGCTACAGTCCATGGGGTTGCAAAGAGTCGGACATGACTGAGCGACTTCACTTCACTTCACTTCTGCATGATAGAGACTTACCTTTTGTTGCTGAGGATAAATGTTACTATTGCTCATAAGTGTCCCATTCTCCCAGCGTGGTCCATGGAGGCCCCAGGGGCTCTGAGAACCTTTGAGGGCCCTCAAGCTATTTTTATAATACTGTTAAAACATTGCCTTTGTATTGTGTTGGCTTCTGCATTGGCAGTAGGTAAAACTGCTAGTGACCCAGTGTGGATCGAGGCAATGGCTTCAGACTGTCCACTAGGTCATTGCGTTCTTTACCACCACATATTTGCAAGCAGCAAAAATGATTTGCTTTAAAAGCAGCAAAAATTATTAGTTTTATTAAATCAAGACCTTTGAATACAAGATTTTTAAATATCCTATGTGAAGAAATGGGCACACAAAGCATTTCTGCGCATTCCAAAGTACAATGAATATCTTCCAGAAAAGTACATGAGTAACAGTTTGAACATAACTGAACTAGTCACTTTTTTCATAAAACACCATTTTACTTAAAAAATTACTCTCAGACTAATTCTGGCTTTTCCTTTTGATGTATGGATGTATTTGGAAGACATTTCTTTCTTTCTTTTTTTAAGTGAATGAAATGATCCTGTCACTTGGGGGAAAACAGCTGAGAGTTTTTGTGACCAGTGATAAAATATGAGCTTTCAAGTGAAATTGGAATTTAAAAAACTCTGTATTTGCCTGACAACTTCCTAATACTTAAAGATCTTTCAAGTTAGTTCGGTAGTGACATTAATGAATGTTCTGATCTCATATAGTTAGGTGGGTCAACCCTTAGAAGACGAGTATAATGCAGTAAACCCATATTCTGCAGATAAGCAATACAGTCCATGGGGTCACAAGAGTCAGACATGACTTAGCAACTAAACAACAAAATGCATGTTGCAAAACGATTTTTAAATAAATTTTGATGCCACACTACAGGGAATGTTTACTGGTATGGTTTCAGATTCTATACTACAACTAACCTTTAAGAAAATACACAGAACTATACAAAAAAGATCTTGATGACCCAGATAACCACAATGGTGTGATCTCTCTCCTAGAATCATACAGCCTGGAATGTGAAGTCAACTGGGCCTTGGGAAGCATCACTACAAACAAAGCTAGTGCAGGTAACGGAATTCCAGTTGAGCTATTTCAAACCCTAAGAGATGATGCTGTTAAAGTGCTGCACTCAATATGCCAGCAAATTTGGAAACGCAGCAGTGGCCACAGGACTGGAAAATGTCAGTTTTCATTCCAATCCCCAAGAAAGGCAATGCCAAAGAATGCTGAAACTACTGCATAACTGTACTCATCTCGCACACTAGAAAGTAATGCTCAAAATTCTCCAAGTAAGACTTCAAAGGCACATGAACCATGAACTTCCAGCTGTTGAAGCTGGACTTAGAAAAGGCAGAGGAACCAGAGATTAAATGGCCAACATTCATTGGATCATCAAAAAAGCAAGAGAGTTCCAGAAAAACATCTGCTTTACTGACTACGCCAAAGCCTTTGACTGTGTAGATCACATCAAACGGTGGGAAATTCCTCACGAGATGGGAATACCACACCACCTGACCTGCCTCCTGAGAAATCTGTATGTCGGTCAAGAAGCAACAGTTACAACAGGACATGGAACAGCAGACTGGTTAAGAATTGGGAAAGGAGTATGTCGAGGCTATACATCGTCACGCTGTTTATTTAATTTATATGATCTGGAGGAAACACAAACTGGAAGCAAGATTGCCGGGAGAAATATCAATAACCTCAGATATGCAGATGACACCACCCTTATGGCAGAAAGTGAAGAAGAACTAAAGAGCCTCTTGATGAAAGTGAAAGAAGAGAGTGAAAAAGTTGGCTTAAACTCAACATTCAGAAAACTAAGATCATGGCATCCAGTCTCATCATGTCATGACAAATAGATAGGGAAACAGTGAGAGGCTTTATTTTGGGGGCTCCAAAATCACTACAGATGGAGACACAGCCATGAAATTAAAAGACACTTGCTCCTTGGAAGAAAAGCTATGACCAACCTAGATAGCATATTAAAAAGCAGAGACATTACTTTGCCAACAAAGGTGTGTCTAGTCAAAGCTATGGTTTTTCCAGTAGTCATGTATGGATGTGAGAGCTGGACTATAAAGAAAGCTGAGTGCCAAAGAATTGATGCTTATGAACTGTGGTGTTGGAGAAGACTCTTGAGAGTCCCTTGGACTGCAAGGAGATCAAAGCAGTCAATTCTAAAGGAAATTCTAAAGGGAATTAGTCCTGAATATTCATTGGAATTACTGATGTTGAAGCTGAAACTCCAATACTTGGGCCACCTGATGTGAAGAACTGACTCATTTGAAAAAACCCTGATGATGGGGAAGACTGAAGGCAGGAAGAGAAGGGGATGACAGAGGATGAGATGGTTGGATGGCATCACCGATGCAACNGTCACTTGGACTGCAAGGAAGTCCAACCAGTCCATCCTAAAGGAAATCAGTCCTGAATGTTCATTGGAAAGACTGATGTTGAAGTTGAAACTCCAATACTTTGGCCACCTGATGCAAAGAGCTGACTCACTGGAAAAGACCCTGATGCTGGGAAAGATTGAAGGCAAGAGGAAAAGGGGACAACAGAGGATGAGATGGCTGGATGGATCCAGCCATTACTCAACGAACATGAGTTTGAGTAAACTCTGGGAGTTAGTGATGGACAGGGAGGCCTGGTATGGTGCAGTCCATGGCGCTGTGAAGAGTCAGACATGACTGAGCGACTGAACTGAAGTATCTCACGGTGGTCACAATTCAGAAAGATGAGAAAGGCACTATCCATCTAATATGACAGAGCAGGAGGCCAAGGCTCAGATTGAATGCCTTTCCTGAAGTCACTCAGCTAGTCAATTGACAGGTCTGCCTGTGAATCCAGGACTCTTTCTGAGCTCCCCAGGCCCTCTTCCATTGAAGAGAAGGCCAGCACCACTCACCACATCCTGTTTCCTGCAGCAGGCAAATGTAGATTTAAGAGCTTTAAAACCCAAAGGTACAATAGCCACACCAAGATTATACCACAGTGCTCTTGGCACACAGGTCACCCTCCTAGAAGTCCTTATTTTGTTGCTAAATGTACTCTTTGTACATGCTTATTGGGTGGAATACAGTATAAAAAGAATGTGGTTACATAAAGAACCAGTAACTCCAGTTTTCTGGGTCCTTGCTAATCTCTTTCTTTCAGTGCCATGGAAAGTGGAAACTCGGGGCTGGCACAGGGTTGAGATAAAGCTATGCTGTCTTCTGCAACATGCCACTCCCACAGCTCTGCTGGTGGGGTTGTGCCCACAGGAAATGGCTTGTACAGGAGAAGTATGAAAATAGCATGTGGGTGCTTGGTGAATTCCCTATCCCATTTTCTCCACTGAGAAACCGGTTCATACCAGTTCTGAGTCCTCAGGGAGTCTCTTTACATCTGCCTCCTATCCCTTCTGGGCTCAGCTGATCGGACTTCCCTGGGTGCGGCCTCCCTATCCATGCCCAGCCTTCCTGGAGTGATGCTTTGGCTTGAATAGACTGCTTGTCAGTGACTGTTTACCTGAGCTCTCTAACCTTGGGTAGATCAGGCCTCACCTGGGCATCCTTCACAGATGCCTAGAAACCGTCAGGTCTGACAACCCTGGTTTCAACAAAATTAATAACAGGCAGGTGAAACAATCCAGTGACCTCAGGAAGAAAGCTGACCTTGGTTCTGTGACAGAATTTTGTTGGTTTCCCTAAGTTCTCACATGTAGTCAGATTATGAAATGATACTTTTCATGCTCAACCACAGTTTACTAACTCATTTCCCTATTACTGAACATTTTGGTTATTTGTAAATGCCTCCTTATAGATAATATACCAATACATGTGTACATTATGTCTTTATCCTGTTGAATTATTATTAATAATATATCATTTGGTATACATGTCAGGAACCTAGGAATTCTTCAGCATTTTCTCACTAAGATTCTTTCCAACCCCAAATCCACTAATATCCTCTATTCTCTTTCTCAGCTGTTTTGTTCCAGGACTGTAATTCAATTCATTATTATTTTCCTCAGGACTACTGTAACAGAATGCTCAGGTCTTTTCTCCTTAAAGAAATTCCTAACATCTAAAGAGACTTAAAAGTCACCACTTCAGAAATGATCAGTCTTGATAATAGAGCAAATCCATAACTAAACCACAAGGAGAACTCAGAATCAAAGACCTGTGGTTGGCTGGTCTTCAAAAAAACAGCAAATAGTTATTTTTTTCTCCCCCAGAGCTTGCCCTCCTGGACAATGTCATAGGCCTGAGTCTAAGTGGTCAAGTCCTTGTGAATATTTTCTGGTGTGGTTTTGTGGTTTTATTACTTCCGCATGTCACCACAAGAATGATTTCAGAAATATTCAAATGGTGGGTGCTGGAGAAGACACTTGAGAGACCCTTGAACTGCAAGGAGATCAAGCCAATCAATCCTAAAGGAAATCAACCCTGACTATTCACTGGAAGGACTGATGCTGAAGCTGAAGCTTCAATACTTTGGCCACCTGATGTGAATAACTGACTCCTTAGAAAAGACCTTGATGCTGGGAAAGATTGAAGGCAAAAGGAGAAGGGGGTGACAGAGGATGAGATGGTTAGATGGCATCATCAACTCAGTGGACATGAGTTTGAGCAAACTCCAGGAAATAGTGTAGGACAGAGAAGCCTGGCATGCCATAGTCCATGCAGTCACAAAGAGCTGACATGACTTAGTGACTGAACAAGTGCATAAATAATTTTTAAAAAGGAAATATAGCTACATTTTCATAACAAGCTTTGTGATACAAGACAGGCACACTCAACATTGTCACAATAAAGAATCTTAGAATAAAATGCATAGAAATGAAGAAGCTAATCCAATTAAAAACATTTCAGCATTTTACTTCTGAAGCATGGGCCCCCTGAATATGTGCAAACTGTAGAAGAGGAAAAGTTCCAAGGAGTGAGTGAGTTAGTTGGAGTCTCTATATATTACTTGGAAAGTAATTCAGTCAAACTGAATATTTCAACTCTTTTTGATTAGTAAATCATGTGAAGAAACACTCATGTGCTAAGGCATATTCTGGGATGACAATAAATTGTCTGCATGTTAACAGATACCATTATTAAAGGAAGTGGATGACTGATGAAAGGGACTGAGCTAGGGTTAAACACAACTTTTTCAAAGAAGTTGTGTCAAATCCCAGGTACCTACACTCAGTATTCACAAGGCCACTGTGATTAGATGCTGTATCTTTTTTTAAGAGTACAATAACATTAGAGGGCATCCCTGGTGGCTCAGTGATAAAGAACCCGTATGCAAATATTGGAGACACAGGTTCGATTCCAGGGTCAGGAAGATCCCCTAGAGAAAGAAATGGCAACCTACTCCAGTATTCTTGCCTGAGAAATCCCATGAACAGAGGAACTTGGTAGCCTACAGTCCACGGGGTCACAAAAAGTCGGACATGACTTAGTGACTAAACAACAGCAACATTAGATAGATGCTATAAGATTCTTAGCGCAGTAGCATAGCTGATAAAGGAACCTATCATTAACATCTTTCAAAAAATATATTAATGGCTGAATTTAAATGGTCACTACTTCTAACAACCTAATGGTGTTGAGGTGATGTATGATCACTTGAGAAGTACTTTGTATTATTCTAAAGGAAGATGTTATACTTTTCTAAAAATCTCACTTCAAATCCATGTTTCTATGATACATTGTATTAGAGAAACATAAAAATAACAAGCAATACAGAAAATTTAGTGTCAAACGGGTACTCAACTCATCTTTAATAATGTTCAGGAACATAAAGTATTCTTAACACAAATACAATAAAATCTATAAATATGGACTATTAGGGTAACGTAAAGAGACTTGTATGAAATATTACTCCTTTGCAACTAATTACGAGAGAAAATAGGGAAATGTAAGTCCAGTAGGGCTAGTGACTGTTGATACCGCCTTTTTTGATATTTAATTCTATTTGCTTATGGCGCTGAGCTTTTGATATCATACTGAAAATAGATTTTTCCCTTGATAAGAAAAATCTTCTCAAATAAAACATAACCTCATTTTAAAAGAAAAAAAAAAAACCTTTAACAAACAGTAAATTGCATGTAAATCAGTGTGTTTGTGTATGTGTATCGTTAGAACATGCCCTACACATAAGTAAACTCAAAATGCCTTAAAGACTTAAACAGAAGACATGACCCCATACAACTCTCGGATGAGAACAAAGGCAAAACTTTCTCTGACATAAATTGTACTAATGTTTTCTTTGGTCAGACTCCCAAGGCGAAAGAAATAAAAGCAAAAATAAACAAGTGAGACCTAATCAAGCGTTTGCACAGCAAAGTAAGCCATCAGTCCAGTTCAGTTGCTCAGTCGTGTCTGACTCTTTGTGACCCCATGAATTGCAGCACGCCAGGCCTCCCTGTCCATCACCAACTCCCGGAGTTCACTTAAACTCACATCCATTGAGTCAGTGATGCCATCCAGCCATCTCATCCTCTGTCGTCCCCTTCTCCTCTGCCCCCATTCCCTCCCAGCATCAGAGTATTTCCCAATGAGTCAACTCTTCACATGAGGTGGCCAAAGTACTGGAGTTTCAGCTATAACCAACATGAAAAGACAATCTACAAAACGGGAGAAAATATTTGCAAACTACACAGCTGACAAGGGCTTAATTTCCAAAATATACAAAGAGCTCAGCTCAACAACAACAAAACAAACATCACAAGCAAGAAACAGGCATAAGAGCTAAAAAGACACTTCTCCAAAGAAGACATACAGAATGGCCAATAGGCACATAAAGAGATGCTCCACACCGCTAATCATTAGAGAAATGCCCATCAGAACTATAATGAGGTATCACTTCATACCAGTGAGAATGGTTATCATCAAGAAGTCTTCAAATAATAAATGCTGGAGAGAGTTTGGAGTAAAGAGAAGCCTCCTACCTTGTTGGTGGGAACGTCAACTGGTACAGCAGCCACTTTGGAGAACCATACGGAGGTTTCTTAAAAAACTAAAATAGAGCTACCATACGATCTAGCAATTCCATTCCTGGACATATATCCAGAAAAAACCCTCTAATTTGAAAAGATACATGCACCCCAATATTCATGGCAGCATTATTTGCAATAGTGAAACATGGAAGCAACTTAAGTGTCCACTGACAGATAAATAGATAAACAAGATGTGGTGTATGTGAGTGTGTGTATATATATATGTATGTAGAATATATACATATATATTACTCATCCATAAAACCCAATGGAGTATTACTCATCCATTAAAATAAATGAAAGAATGCTATTTGCAGTAACATGGATGGATTATAGATTATCTGGAGAAGACAGTGGCACCCCACTCCAGCGCTCTTGCCTGGAAAATCCCATGGACGGAGGAGCCTGGTGGGCTGCAGTCCATGGTGTTGCTAAGAGTTGGACACCACTGAGCCACTTCCCTTTCACTTTTCACTTTCATGCATTGGAGAAGCGAAGGGCAACCCACTCCAGTGTTCTTGCCTGGAGAATCCCAGGGACGGGGGAGCCTGGTGGGCTGCCGTCTATGGGGTCGCACAGAGTTGGACACGACTGAAGCGACTTAGCAGCAGCAGCAGCAGCAGAGATAATCATAGAGATTATCATACTCAGTGAAGTCAGATAAAGACAAATACCATATGGTATCATTTATATGTGGGACCTTAAAAACATTATACAAACGAACTTATTTATAAAATGGAATAGATAGAACATATGAGTAACAAAGGGGAAAGGGCAGGAGGGATAGATTAGGAGTTTGGGATTAAAAGATACAGACTACTTACTATATATAAAATAGATAACAAGGACCTGCTATACAGCAGTATGTGTGGTGTTTAATTATATATATAAATATATATATATACATATACATATTATATATATATATTCACTGAATCACTTTGCTATACACCTGAGTAAGTCTGTCACTTAACATGGTGAAGGGAATCACATTTAGGAACTTCAGCCACAGGAAAACACTCCATGTTCCAGGATTCCACGGAGGAAGCAGAAGTAAAGACAAAAAACTGGAGTGAGAGTGGTCCCCTGTGAAGCAGATACAGACTCAAACCATGGCTTGGCTGTGTGACTTTGCTCAGTTAAGGGGTCCTCAGGGCCCCTCACCTAATAGGTGTGTCAGTGAGGGATGCTGTTTGGCTTAAATTATGAAAACAACAGTCACTGAAACACAGAGGTCAGAGGAAGCAGCCTGGGGCTGGTCCAGGGATTCTGTCTTTCTGCCTTGCTGCCCTTAGCTGGGCCTCTCTTCCTCAAGATGCTAATTCGGCTCCTCGACCTCCAAAATTTAGAGGAGGAAATGGCAACCCACTCCAGTAGTTTTGCCTGGAACATCCCACGGACAGAGGAGCCTAGCAGCCTACAGTCCACGGGGTCACAGAGAGTTAGACATGACTGAGCACGTGTGCGTGTGTGCACACAAACACACACATGCCTCTGAACATGTTGCCTTTAAGAAAGAATGGGGGAAGGTACAGGGGAAAAGGTTCAGGCTGTTGAATTTAAACAGGAAATATGAGCCACCCCTTACCTTCCGCTGAATACAAGTGTCTCGTCACCTGGACACCCTGAGCTACGAGAAAGCACGAAAACAGGAGTGCACAGCAGGTCTCGCAAGAGCAACTGTGCTCCCCTGAGGACACAGAAAGGAGACAGCAGACGCCCCTGACTTGTGTTCCTCAACCTTCTGGGTTACTCTGTAACTCAGTTTTCTCCTCTGTTACACCATTACTTCTGCATTTTGACTTACACATTGAATGACCAGGCCATATCACAATTTCAAACCATATCCCCTTTCCCATAAAGACTGGTGACTCAATACTTGTTTGAGATTTTCCAAGTGAAGTGTGTTAGGGCAGTATCAAGGACCGTTATGACCATGAAGCTTTTGTGTTAATTTTATAGATTTTTCTCTTTTTAAAAAAATGAGGGTGTGTTAAGAAATAAGGAAATAACTAAATTACCAAGCAGGATGAAACACTGCTCAGCTGTAGTGCTCACATCCAGCCTGGGCTGACGTGACATGGTTCACAGACTCTAGTATGTTCCACTTACAGATTAGTATGGAAGAGGATGAAGTCCGCCACCTCTTCCTTCTGTGCCAGCTGTGGGAGGTCATGAGCCCTGGTGAGAAGGTAGCTTTTTGTTGTTGTTTAGTCACTAAGTTGTGTCCGACTCTTATGAAACCCCATGGACAGTAGCCCACCAGGCTCCTCTGTTCATGGGATTTCCCAAGCAAGAATACTGGAGTGGGTTGCTATTCCCTTCTCCAGGGGATCTTCCTGACCTAGAGATTGAACCCATGTCTCCTGCATTGCAGGCGGATTCTTTACCGCTGAGCCACCTGGGACACAGAGAAAGTAGTTTAGGTACCATTATTACTCCTCATCCTTTCTGGTTCTCCCTTCCACCCTGATGCTCCATCTTTTAGCCTTGAATGAAGAAGGGGCCAGATCAGGCACCCCAGAAAATCTGAGGATGTTTTTTCATTTTTTTCTGAGGATGTTTTAGAAGGACAGGAAGTCAAAGGAGGCTTGAGGAGGGATCATGCCCAGGATCTCTGCAGAGTTGGAGAAGACTTGTCAGAAACCACAATGCTTGACTTCATAGTGACCTCTGCCTGAGAACCTGCAATAAAGGCAAAGCTCTTGTCTGAACCACAGTCATCCACCCCCTTTAAATTGTATCATGTTATTTTTAGTTTAACCATAGTCTTTGAGGCGATGGTTTCCCGAAGTTATTTCTAGCTCTAACTGAGAGAGTTTAGGGTTGGAAAAGTCAGACCTCCTCTATCCTCACTGATTTTCTTTCGGATATCATTATGGGATTAACAGAGAATGCTTCTAAAAAGATTACACCTATGGGACAGAAGGCAACAAAAGGAAATCATGAATCACACCAGGGGCCTATTTGAGACACTCTCCTCTGGGAAATTTTAATTCTCATTTAGAATGCAGGAGTCTGAGTCCTGTATTCTATGGGAAAAAAATCAGTTTTTAATATGAAGTTAATTAAAATGTAAAAACTGAAGAGTCTATTTTCATACAAGGTCACCTCTGACTAGGTACTAACATCAAATAAGCCGTTAGGAAAATATGTCCTGTTCACAGTTTGATGCTCAAGCCTGCGCAGGAGTTGAAACAACAAAATGAAAGAGGAGCACAGTCCACTGGAGGATCTGTTCTGAGCGCCTCATGTGTTTCACTCACTCAAATTCATTCCATGAACATTCTTGAGCACCTACCCTTTAAGGGGACAATCCCTGATGCTGGTTTCTCCTGCAGCCCAGAGATGGAACATGGAAGCCCTCCAGGGCGTAATGTCCACTTTAGCTGCTGGAGTGGCTGAAGAACAGGGCGGTGGCTGGCATGGCCGGCCTGAGGTCACAATTGCCCCTGAGCAGATTCTAGGTCTCCTGATGAATGGGTTCAGTGAATCGTTGCCAGAGAGCTTCTTTCCAACGTCAGTCCCAAGTGAATGTGACATTGTGCCTTCTTTCCGTCTTTACAGCTGCTAGATTCCATGAAGTTCAAAGTGAGAAAACTGTAGAAAACCACTCTTTATCACAGCACCAAATTTTCACATTTAAGCATCAACAATGTTTTCCTTTGTCAAGTGACGTACATGTCACTTCAAGAATGTTTGGTGCTCAAACTGACAAAGTCTTCCTTTTATTTCCTTTTATTTCTTCCTTTTATTTCATGGAGAGAATAGGAGTGTTTTTTTTTTCTTGGAAATGGTTTTGCTTATTATTTTCGAGTTGGTGGCATTACTGATTCATCCATTCATGACTTAAATGTAACCATTTTAGCTTAATTATTTTAACTTTGGGAAATGAGCATCACGTAATATAAGCTCATACCCAAACTGACTTAATTTATGAAAGTGGCTATAGAACAAAGATTGTCAAATGACAGTTTCGGGCCAAATCTAGTCTGTTGCCTGTTTCTGCATAGCTTATAAGCCAAGACAGGTTTGTACTTCATAAAAATGAGCAGGACCTTCATTTAAGGATTGTTATTGTGCTACCAAAGGAATAGGAAGGAAGTAGGACTGGGCAGAGGGAGAAACTGGACTCTCTTAATACTATCTTCTGCAGGGATGACTCTGAGTGTTGTTTTAAGCTGGGATATATTGCTGTGAATGTGAGCTGACCTCAGAAGGTGGTACAACTTTGAGCGGGACAGCTTTCTCAGCTAAGGCAATCCTTGAAGAGGGATGATGATGATGACCCAAGATCCTCTTCTGTCAGCCCTCTCAGCAACTAGGGAACCAGTCCTTCTCCAGACTGGCCCATGGCCTTCCTCAAGAGTCAGCCCAGAACAATTCTGATGCCTTTTTTCTAGCTCTGTCTTGAAGCTCCCTGGCTTCATAACCTGGGAAGGCTTCCCTGTCCTTCACCCTCTCTCGGAATTTGCTCAAACTCGTGTTCATTGAGTCAATGATGTCATCTCTCCATGTCATCCTCTGTCACCTCATTCACCTCCTGCCTTCAATCTTTCCCAGCATCAGGGTCTTTTCCAATGAGTCGGCTCTTGGCATTAGCTGGCCAAGGTACTGGAGCTTCAGCCTCAGTCCTTCCAATGAATATTCAGGATTGATCTCCTTTAGAATTGACTGGTTTGATCTTCTTGCAGTCCACGGGACTCTCAAGAGTCTCCTCCAGCACCACAGTTCAAAAGCATCAATTCTCCAGCACTCAGCCTTCTTTATGAAGTCCAACTTTCACATCCATATATGACTACTGGAAAAACCATAGCTTTGACTATATAAACTTTTGTCAGCAAAGTAATGTCTCTGCTTTTTAACAGATTGTCTAGTTTTGTCATAGCTTTTCTTCCAAGGAGCAAGCATCTTTCAGTTTCATGGCAGCAGTCACCATCCAGTGATTTTAGAGCCCAAGAAAATAAAGTCTTGTCACTGTTTCCATTTTTAAACCATCAATTTGCCATGAAGTAATGGGACCAGATGCCATGATCTTAGTTTTTCAAATGTTGAGTTCTAAGCTGGCTTTTTCACTCTCTTCTTTCACCTTCATCAAGAGGCTTTTTAGTTCCTCTTCACTTTCTGTCATTAGGGTGGTGTCATCTGCTTATCTGAGGTTATTGATATTTCTCTCGGCAATCTTGATTCCAGCTTGTACTTCATCCAGCCTGACATTTCACATGATTGTATTCGACGTGTAAGTTAAATAAGCAGGGTGACAATATATAGCCTTGACATACTCCTTTCCCAATTTCAAACCAGTCCATTTTTCCATGTCTAACTGTTGCTTCTTGACTTGCTTACAGGTTTCTCAGGAGGTAGGTAAGGTGGTCTTGTATTTCCATCTCTAAGAATTTTCCACAGTTTGTTGTGATCCACACAGTCAGAGGCTTTAGTGTAGGCAATGAAGCAGATGATTTCCTGGAATTCCCTTGCTTTTACTATGGCCCAACAGATGTTGGCAAGTTGTTCTCTTATTTCTCTGCCTTTTCTAAATCCAGCTTGTACATCTGGAAGTTCTTGGTTCACATACTGTTGAAGCCTAGCTTGAAGGATTTTGAGTCTTGTGAGCATGTGAAATGAGTGCAGTTGTGTGGTAATTTGAACATTCTTTGGCATTGTCCTTCTTCGGGATCAGAATGAAAACTGACCTTTTCCAGTTCTGTGGCCACTGCTGAGTTTTCCAAATTTGCTTGCATATTGAGTGCAGCAATTTCACAGCATCACCTTTTAGGATTTGAAATAGCTCAACTGGGATTCTATCACTTTGACTAGCTTTGTTTGCAGTGATGCTTCCTAAGGCCCGTTTGACTTCACACTTCAGGATATCTGGCTCTAAATGAGTGATCACACCATTGTGGTTATCTGGGTCATTAAGACCTTTTTTTGTACATATATACATTTATATAAATATACATATATATATAGAAGCATATATAAATATATATTTGTATATATAAGTAAGTCACTTTGCTGTACAGTACAAACTAACACAACATTGTAAATCAACCATGCTTCAATAAGAAAAATCAAACTAATTTTAAAATGTGAAAAAGAGAAGTGACTGTCAGTCTCAGGAGTGGAAGGGTCAAAATGAGAATAGACCCTCTATGGGCAGAGTGTAGGGCCTCATGTGCTTCCTAGGTAGTGGTGAGTTCTCTGCCCTCTGCAGGAGGCTCTGTTAATATCTAACCCTATAACCTACTGGGTAAAGTCATGTCATAGCAGGAAGGGGGAGTCTAGGCTCCCTTTTAAAGCTGACCACCACTCTCTCCCCATTAACATTAAATCTCTTTAATGATTAACCCTATGACGTCTACCCTTAATCTTTTCTGCTAAGGTAAGCATCTTTTCTCATGTGTTGGCCACTTTTTCCTCTCCTACATAACTCACTTCAGAGTTGATCTCAGCTGGTAAGGTGGTCAAGGTCAAGGTTACTCCCACACTAATACAGGATTATCTGCCCTCACCTCCCAGCCTCCTGGAGTTTGTGCTGTAAGTTTACAAAGACAGAGAGATGATGAGACTCTCTCATTCTCAGGGATGGTGCTCTGTGTAATAAGCGATCAGTAAATACTGAGCCAGTATAACAAATACGATTTCACAGAAAGATGAATGACTGACCAACACAGCAAGAATACAGTGATCCACAAAGGTGGACTGGAGATCATGGTTCACAACATTCTCCAACAACATCTAGTTATGTGTTGTGGTTGTTATTGATTTCTTTCGCTTATTTTATCTTTTTTAAAATCTAGAGCACCCCCCCTCACTGGAATATAGGTTTCAACATCAATTTCATCTAGAAAATGTGTACCTATAGTACACATTGCTTGTGTTTCTAGTTATTCTTTAGTAACAAAAACCTAACATTTCTACAGTCATTTCTGATTATTCTGTTTTTGTAGAAGAAATTACTGCAGCTGGGTGGATAAAGGGTTAAAAAAAAAAGAGGGTTGATTTGTATCTGTGAATATTTATGGCTCCTCTGTAAAGGAAATTATTCCTCTTGCAGTGATGTAAACCCTTAGCAGAAAATGAAGGGGAAATGAAGCCAATTTTCAGGACAAGGTTCAGCAAGTTTAGTGCTTGAATTAAGTATCATTTAAAAAACACAACTGTCTCAAACACTTAATAAAATGGGATCAAAGTACATAGGAAAAAATACTGAATTATTATTTGCCCTCATTTGAAAGGATGAAAAATCAATCAAAGTTTAAAGCTAATGCTTCAAAACACACAAAATAACATTTATTTCTGGGTTTCCCCTTATTTATAGTGATTATTTGTTGGATAATTCATCCTTTCCTTTAGAGGAAAAGCCCTTGAGGTCAGAAACTGTGTATTCTTTATTGTTGTTTTTCCCTGCAAAAATAACAGTCCCTGGCACCCAGGACTTAATAAGTGGAGAAATTTTTTGACATCACATTCCCATCAGTGAGTGTATTGACCCCAAACTAAAGTTTTACTGTGATAATTCTGATGGATTCTCTTCACATTAAAACACACACATCAGATTCCCGGCTCCTTCAGTGGCTAAGACTCTGTGCTCTCAATGCCTGGGTTCAATCTCTGGTCAGGGAACTAGATCCCATATGCCACAAATAAGAGTTTGAATGCTGCAGCAAAAATCAAAGATCCCACTGCAACTAAGACCTGGCACAGATAGGTAGGTAGGTAAATAAATAAATTTTAAAAACCCAGACATAAAAGTAGTAAGTCATTCTTCTCTCTCCCTATAATGAATCCATTATTTCAAGTTTTTATAGATCCTGTGTTTCTCTTTGATCTCCAGCATCTCATGAAATCTATCTTCACAAAATTTTATATCAATGTTTTATACCTTACTGTTAGTCATTTGTTTTACCTTCTGAGACTAGGTGAGAAGAGACAGCATTTTCATTTTTAACCTTGTTGCAGACGATAAAACCAAAGCTCCTTTTCCTAACAAAAGCAAACAGGAGTAGTAAGTAAACCTGGAGTGATTTTTGTATCATGCAGGTAACTGCTTCCTGTGTTTTTGCAAAAGGCTGTATTTAGACCTTGGAACATCTATGTGCACAGTCAAGGGTAAGTAAGTTGCCTGAAGACAGGCTCGAAAAGTTAACTGATAGAGAAGTGGAAAAAAAAAATTGGATATAGAGATACAACTTTGAATGGAAACTATCATTTACATTTATTATAAACCACATTGTAATATCCATCCACACTGTATCCATCAGAAACGCTGGGCTGGTTGAAGCACAAGCTGGAATCAAGATTGCCGGGAGAAATATCAATAACCTCAGATATGCAGATGATACCACCCTTATGGCAGAAAGTGAAGNACCTCAGTCTGATCCAATCATAAATGTAAACCTCCAATTTCAAATCTGATGTAAACCATCTCTCCCTTACCTCCTGGACATCCCCAATCCCATGGTAGCTGATCTCCAAAGATGGCCTTAAAGCACCACACTTTTCATTGTCCCCCCTATACTGGATCTGAGCTGGGCCTTTTCTTTTTTTTATGTAATTTTTAAAATTTATTTTTGGCTGTCCTTGCTGGGTCTTTGCTGCTGTGCTGGCTTTCTCTAGTTGGGGCAAGCAGGGGCTATTCTCTAGTTGCAGTGCGGGCTCCTCATTGCTGTGGCATCTCTTGTTGCAGAGCACAGACTCTAGGCTGTGTGGGTGTATTTGCACCACGTGGGCATTACAGCACAGGCTCAGTATTTGTGGTGCATGGGATAGCTGCCCCAAGGTATGTGGGATCTTCCTGGACCAGGGATTGAATCCGTGTCCCCCGCATTAGCAAATGGGTTCTTTACCACTGATGCACCAGGGAAGCCCTGAGCTGGGCCTTAGACTCCTATTAATCAGCAGAAAAGGCTGCTGTGCCAGTTCTGAGTCTAAGTCAAAAGAGGGCCTTATAATTTCTTATTTTGCATATTTGGAGGCCCTGAGCCATCAAGTAGGAAATCTGGTATGTTAGCATGTCATGTGGAGAAACCACGTGGAGAGGGAAAAGTCCTGGGTGTCTCTGCTGAAGGGCCAGATGTGTAAATGCGACACCATGGGCAGGAAAGCCTAGTCAGGGCCGCAGGCGATTGTAGCTCCAGTGACCTGCTCATGGAGCAGAAGAACCACTACCCAGATGAGTGCCGTTGACCCTCAGAAGCAAGAGAGGAAAGCCACTACATCCTGGGATGGTTTATTACACAGCAGTGGGGAATTGGAACATTTCTTATGCCCATATCTATCTGGCTGGGGAGAGGGACATGACTTTTCTCTTCATCTTTCTGTTCTGTTTCTAGGTTTCTGTGTTGGGGACTGCTAACAGAGGTGAAAACAGGGACGGTCTTCGCTCTTAACTGCTCCCATAGCAGGTGTGGGATATGCTGGAGTTGGCCTGAACCAGATTGTTTGAGTCAACTGTTAAATTTTTAGGAATTTTATGGGCCAAATGTTACAAATGCCACCACTGAAGATTAAATTACACAAAATGATAATAAAATAAATTATATTAAAAAAGAGGCAATAAATACTCAAAACCTGCCATCTCCTATCTTACTGTGAGCATAGCTGCCTTCCTCTCTTATTTTGCTATCATCTATCATGACTGTAAGATTATTGACACGTCTTGCACGTGTCTGGTAGAGATGCCATAGAGCCATGTGCTACTGTGTTAATTCTTTTCAACCTCACAATCAGTGAATAACGTCATGTCAGTAGCTTAGAATCAGCCATGGTGGGAATCTTTATACCATGGAAATGAGCAAAACATTAGAAATCAGTGATTTTTCCCTGTGGATTAAGCTGGTTGTTAACTTGGAATCCTCTGTTATATGTATTAATATATAGGTCATCTTTGGTCCATTCTGGCTAGTGGGTGATGCCTTCCCTGGGGAAGGCAGGAAAATGTTAACCCTCTGAGTTTTCTGAAGGTGTCCAATGAGACCCTAGGAGAAGGCAATGGCACCCCACTCCAGTACTCTTGCCTGGAAAATCCCATGGACGGAGGAGCCTGGTAGGCTGCAGTCCATGGGGTCACTAAGAGTTGGATATGACTGAGCAACTTCACTTTTACTTTTCACTTTCATGCATTGGAGAAGGAAATGGCAACCCACTCCAGTGTTCTCACCTGGAGAATCCCAGGGACTGGGGAGCCTGATGGGCTGCTGTCTGTGGGGTCACACAGAGTCGGACATGACTGAAGCGACTTAGCAGCAGTAGTGAGACCCTAATGCTGGAAAAGATTGAGGACAGGAGGAGAAGGAGGCAACAGAGGATGAGATGGTTAGATAGTATCACTAACCCAATGGACATGAATTTGAGCAAACTCCAGGAGATAGTGAAGGAAAGGGAAGCCTGACATGATGCAGTTCATGAGGTCACAAAGAATCAGACACTACTTGGCAACTGAACAACCACAACAAATGAGACCTGCTATTATTCCAGCTCCTCACTTGGGAAGTTTTTGATCCACCTCCTCATTTTGGCCCATAGAAGAACACCTCTCCACTTCTTGCTACTAGTTCCTTTGGCCAGTGGATAGCCCCTGTTTGTAGAACACAATAGATCAAGCCTGTCATCTTCCTGCATGTCCATCTGACCCACCAGATAAGGCTGGGCTGCAGAGTTGGACATGACTTAGTGACACTTTTACCTCAAAGATAAAGAAATCTGGCTGGCTGGATAGAGTTTACTGTTAGTCTAAGTAATCATGAGTGCCTTGAGTTAGGTTCCCTGGGAAGTGAGTTCTGAGATGGAGCTCAGCATATAGAAAGTTTATGAAGGTTGGGGGTTAAAGATGAAGAAAAGTTGGGCAGGAGGAGAAGTTGATCTGAAGAACAGTCACATAAGAACTCTCCTTACACCGTGGGACACTTTGAAGCTGGAAAGGCCCTTCAGACTACATGCAGTCAGCCCAGTGGGGCACATGACCTTGGCCAGGGGGCCCTCTTCAGTTGAGGTAATTCTCAAAGAGAGCAAACCATCAGCAACGTTGATGGTCAGTTGTTGGGGCATAAATCTTTCCATCTGGAAGGGAGGATCTGGCTGTGCCACTGCATACACGACAGACCTCCCTTTCCTGGTGCCGTCTACTAACTCTGCATGAATTCTGGGGCCAGTTCCTCAGGATTCTGGTGAGCCTCTGAGGGGAACCTGCAGGGGACAGCGAGGGAGACCCACGACACCCCCAGCACTGCAGTGAGCCTGGAGGCCACACATGATATTCACCCTCTCCCTCCTTGGCTAACCATTCAAAGTTGCCTTCACCCTCAGCTAGTGGCTCAGCTGGTCTTTGGGGTTTCCTTGAGCAGAAATTCAGACTCTCACCACTGAGGGGGTTCAGTCCCCTTTCTCAGGCTGTGGCTACACCATCTGTGATGGGCACATGTTGATGAGTACCATACTTTGGTGACAAAATACTAAGAGCAGTCCAGATGGACTACTTGTGTGCCAAGCATACCCTCTCTGCCCAGCCTGGGTAATGGCAGGTCTTCTCGTGACTGGTGATTAAGGCAGATTACCCCTGCAAGGCCTGTGACATGAGTTTCCCAAAGTGGTTGGGTGGCAGGTGTAGCTTAGAGTATGGTGGGATTCTCACAAGGCCTCCTGGTGCACAGGATCCCTCTCTAGGGTCCAAGGTCTAGTCTATGGCCGTACCGCCCTGAACGCACTGGATCTCAGATGATCTCGGAAGCTAAGCAGGGTTGACTCTAGTTAGTACTTGGATGGGAGGATCCAAAGTCTCAACTCACAGATGTCAACTTACAGAGACTGGAGAATGAATTCCCTAAGAGAATGCTGAAAAGTGTTGTTTAGCCTAAAAAGTAAATCAATGAAGACTTTTTGTTATACATCCTCTGCTCTGTATCACAGGGTTAGGTAAAGACAGAATTTTTGCTCTACATTGAAATGACAAGTAGAGTATATGAATAATGAGACCCAATTCCTAAATCATTTTTAGCTAGTAAACTACTAAATAGAAAATAAAACAGTGAAGTGATGAGGATTACTGAGAAATATCTTAGACATAAATTTCAGAGAGGATAAATCAACAACATTTGGAGCCAGGAAGTTGGGGATTAGTTCTTCCTTTAGATCCTTACTGATTGACTAAGGTGGCCGCATGGGGGGTCTGGCGAGCCTCAGAGAATTTTCTGAGAGCTAGGAGAGGAAGACTGGGAAGTCAAGCACATTAGGTACATTTCTTGATATTTGCATCACAACCCAAGATTTAATTATCATTAGGCCCTACATATGTAATTCTTTCGGACCCACCTTAATGCGCAGCTTTGCTTTTTTCCTATTTTAGTCTTAGTAAGGAGAAAGCTGATCTTCCCTGGTGGCTCAGATGGTAACAATGCCTGCTTACAATGCCTACCGTGTGGGAGACCCGGGTTCAATCCCTGGGTTGGGAAGATCTCCTGGAGAAGGAAATGGCAACCCACTCCAGTACTCTTGCCTGGAAAATCCCATGGATGGTGGAACCTGGTAGGCTACAAGTCCATGGGGTCGCAAAGGGTCGGACACGACTGAGCGACTTGACTTCACTCACTTAAGGAGAAAGCAGGGCTTCCCTAAGGGACTCAGTGGTAAAGAGTTCACCTGCCAGTGCAGGAGATGCAAAAGATGCCTTTCAATCCCTGAGTGGGAAGATCTCCTGGAGAAAGAAATAGCAACCCCTCTCAGGTATTCTTGCCTGGAAAATCCCATGGACTGAGGGGCCTGGTGGGCTACACTCCCTGGGGTTGCAAAGATTAGACAACCTAGCAACTAAACAAAGACAATAGAGATCAACAGCATCTGCCTTTCCACATTCTACAGTCTTTTCCATGCCAGCACAGACACTAATATTAATGCTAAAATGAACAGACACTGATAAAAATGATTTAGAAATTGGGTCTCATTATTCATATACTTCACTTGTCATTTCAAGATCGAGTAAAAATTCTGCCTTTACCACAGAGCAGAGAATGTATAACAAAGTCTTCATTGATTTACTTTTCAGGCTAAATCTGTATTGAGGCTTCCCTCATGTACATAGCTAAGCCATGTACACATATCACCACTATTAGTCATTTTGGACACACTATGATGAAAGTGAAAGTTGCTCAGTTGTGTCTGACTCTTTGTGACCCCATGGACTAAACAGTCTATGGAATTCTCCATTCCAGAATATGGAGTGGGTAGCCTTTCCCTTCTCTAGGGGATCTTCCCAACCCAGGGATTGAACCCAGGTCGCCCATGTTGCGCA
>SJYV01009358.1:455122-467033 GCA_006410875.1 Neotragus pygmaeus | reverse complement strand
TGGGGTTGCAAAGATTAGACAACCTAGCAACTAAACAAAGACAATAGAGATCAACAGCATCTGCCTTTCCACATTCTACAGTCTTTTCCATGCCAGCACAGACACTAATATTAATGCTAAAATGAACAGACACTGATAAAAATGATTTAGAAATTGGGTCTCATTATTCATATACTTCACTTGTCATTTCAAGATCGAGTAAAAATTCTGCCTTTACCACAGAGCAGAGAATGTATAACAAAGTCTTCATTGATTTACTTTTCAGGCTAAATCTGTATTGAGGCTTCCCTCATGTACATAGCTAAGCCATGTACACATATCACCACTATTAGTCATTTTGGACACACTATGATGAAAGTGAAAGTTGCTCAGTTGTGTCTGACTCTTTGTGACCCCATGGACTAAACAGTCTATGGAATTCTCCATTCCAGAATATGGAGTGGGTAGCCTTTCCCTTCTCTAGGGGATCTTCCCAACCCAGGGATTGAACCCAGGTCGCCCATGTTGCGCATGGTGGATTCTTTACCAGCTGAGCCACCAGGGAAGCCTCATTATGAAGACGTCGTTATGATTTTTATTTTACAAACAGGACACAGAGGCACAGGATGTCTGGGAGAGATGATTAATACCAGAAGGGAGAGAGAAAACAGGGGGAGCTATGAGATTTTTCTTGTGTCCTTCTGCTGCTTTTCATATAGCTGTCACACCCATTCTTTGCTCTAGTGATTACAGTTTTCAAATAAAAAATCAAGGCACAGGGCTTTAAGCAATGCTTTCTGTGCCACTGGAGGGAAACAGAGGCAGCCAGTGCTGTGCATCTGAGGAAGCGTGGAGGCAGGTGCTGCTGACCTACTTCATCTATGCGACTGGGTACCACCTGGGAGACTCTGGACAAGGACCCCATCTCTCTCCACCTGGTTTCCCACTGCAGACTGAGGTTGATGAAGGGTGGTTTTCTCCTACGCTATTGGCAGGAATGGAAGCTGGTGCAGCCACTATGGAAACCAGGACAGTGACTCCTCGAAAAGCTAGTGTTGCCACAGGATCCAACAAGCCCACTCCTGGGCATGTATGCAGACAGAATGATACTTCAAAAAGATACATGCAGCCTTATGTTCACAGCAACACTCATCATAACAGCCAAGGCATGGAAGCAACCTAAATGTCCATCAACAGATGAATGGGTAAAGAAGATGTGGTGTGTATATACGATGGAATACTACTCAGCCATAAGAAAGAAGGAAATGATGCAACTTCAGCAACACGAGTGGTCCTAGAGATTCTCATACTAAAAAGTGAAGCAAGTCAGAAAGAGAAAGGCAAATGTTATATCACTCATACGTGGCATCTAAAATATGATGCAAATAGACTTACCTGTGAAATAGAAACAGATTCACAGATAGAGAACAGATTTGTGGTTGCCAAGGAGGAGGGGGTTTGGGATTAGCAGATGCCAACTATTATATATAGGACAAACAACAAGGTCCTACTGTATAGCACAGGCAACTATTTTTTAATATCCTGTGATAAACGGTAATAGAAAATAATATATAAAAAATAATGCAAAATATGTTTAACTGAATCACTTTGTTCTATAGCAGAAATTAACATGACATTGTAAATCAGCTATACTTTAATCTAAAAGGTTTTTTAAACTGAAGGGTGGTTTTGAAAATTAGGCATGACAGCCCACATAAAAGACTTGACCTAAGTAGAACACGACTGAGTGGCTTCCCTTTCACCTTTCACTTTCACGCACTGGAGAAGGAAATGGCAACCCCCTCCAGTGCTCTTGCCTGGAGAATCCCAGGGATGGGGGAGCCTGGTGGGCTGCCGTCCATGGGGTCGCACAGAGTCGGACACGACTGAAGCGACTTAGCAGCAGCAACGCCCCAGTTATGTGTGTCAAAATAGTTCTATTTGAGGGTTATAACCCAGTGAGGGTGACATGTGTATGCTGTTTTGGAAAATGCGATGCCCATTGTTGTTGTTGTTCAGTCACTAAGTTGTATCTTTGTGACCCTAGGGACTACAGCGTGTCAGGCTCCCCTGTCTTCTGCTATCTCCCGCAGTTTGCTCAAGTTCACGTCCATAGAGCAAGACCCATGGTTGTTCTTTTTAAGCTTGTCTGAATTTTGTTCCATTCCTAAATCAGGAGTGTCAATGGTGCTTTTCTTTTTTCTTTTATTTTTCTCTCCTAAGACCTTATTTTCCAGGCTCCCAGAGCTGCTTCTCTGACCATCTGGTGTTTTGGCCCAGCTAATAAGATAATGCTTTCTTGTTTGTTTGTTTGGATTTCGTGATTTGGTGGCTTCTGTGCTGATTATCTGATTAGAGCTCTCATTAAGTACCTTCCCTTTAGCCTGTCAACAAACAAGTTTTTCCACTTACAAGATCATCCAATAATTAGCTGGACATTCTTGAGCCTGAGGCAAAGATTTTAGATCCCTGAACTCATTTTCCTCCTCAGTATTAGTCAGTCTGACTTTCCGATCTCATGGACTGTGGCCCACCAGGCTCCTCAGTCCATGGAATTCTCCAGGCAAGAATATGAGAGCGGGTAGCCATTCCTTTCTCCAGTGGATCTTCCTGACCCAGGGACTGAACCCGGGTCTCCTGTATTGCAGGCAGACTCTCTACTGTCTGAGCCACCATAATTATGGTCATTTTGTCTCCTGCTAAATTCAAACTTAGGAGTGTTACCTCTTGGCAGCGTGGTGGCTCTCTGGCTGCCATTTCTGCTTTGGGAATCTCTTTCTGGATAGCGGGGCTGCTCACTATATGGAGGCTCCTTGGAGGGTCAGCCAGACCCTTGGGACCCACCTCCTGGGCATCACTGTTGCCCCTGTATTTTCTACCTGCTCGGAAGGGCTCCAGGCTTGGGGTGTAACGTTCTGTCATCACTGTCTTAAAATCCTTCATAATCTTATCTTTGAATTTGTGTTTTGCAAGTGAATGGCAACCCACTCCAGTGTTCTTGCCTGGAGAATCCCAGGGACGGGGGAACCTGGTGGGCTGCTGTCTATGGGGTTGCAGAGTCAGACACGACTGAAGCGACTTAGTAGTAGTAGTAGTAAGTGAAGTCTAATGGAATCACAGAGGATCTAATGGTGTCTTGGAGCCTGTGTGACACACAGTCCCTTTTCTTGCCATGTCGCTGCTTCCCNTGGGGTTGCAGAGTCAGACATGACTGAAGCGACTTAGTAGTAGTAGTAGTAAGTGAAGTCTAATGGGATCACAGAGGATGTAATGGTGTCTTGGAGCCTGTGTGACACACAGTCCCTTTTCTTGCCATGTCGCTGCTTCCCCAGGACAGTTTCTTCCCTGCCCATGCCCCCGCCTTGGTCCAGTGACCACTATTCTCTTCTGGCCTCCGGTGGGGCTGGGTGCAGGCTCTGGGACAGTCGGAGGCAATGCCATGTGAGGGGTTGCAGGGAGTTGCAGGAAGGGGGCGGGATTGGGAGTCCATCATGGTGAAAGTCTGCACTTGGGCTGTCATTGACTCGTGACTGAAGGAGTACTATGTTAAGTAGCAGATGGTGGCTCAGAAGGTAAAGAATCTGCCTGCAGTGCAGGAGACCTGGGTTCGATTGCTGGGTCAGGAAGACCCCCTGGAGGAGGGCATGGCAACCCACTCCAGTATTCTTGCCTGAGAAATCCTATGGACAGAAGGAGCCTGGCGGGCTACAGTCCATGGGGTCACAAAAGAGTCAGACACGACTTGGTGACTAAAAAACAACAATGTATACATATAGCTGATTCACTTTGCTGTACAGTAGAAAACACTGTAAAGCAACTATACTCCAATTTTTAAAAATCAATGAAATATTTGCTGTCCTGTTTCTAGACCTATTTTCCACATATTTTCTATGATACACTTAAATAAACTATAGTGTGTGTGTTTGGGGGACTCAGTCACATTGGACTTTCTGCAACCTCCTGGACTGTAGCCTGTCAGGCTCCTCTGTCCGTGGGATTTCCCAGGGAAGAACACTGGAGTGGGTTGCCATTTCCTACTCCAGGGGATCTTCCTGACCCAGGGATTGAATCCGTGTCCCTTGCATCTCTGGCACGGGCAGGCAGATTCTTGACCACTGCACCACCTGGGGAGCCCAAATAAACTCTAGTGTAGTATTAAATCAGAACATACTAAATCAGAACGTCTAATTGCCATTCCAATGAACGACACTGCTACTGTGGTCACTGCTTTGGAGTTGTGACTGCCCAGTTCTCCAGAGCAGGCTGGCAATTCCCACAGGAAGGAGGCTCTGGTTCCTCTTTAAGTCTGAGTAAGTAAATATTTGTGTTCAATTTGCCGCAGGTTCTCCCCAGGGAAGTCAAGCTGGGTGGCTGAATTTGACCTGTCAGGAGAGGGTTATCATGAACTTTTGCTTGTTTCCTCCTCCTTAAGAAAGTAATCGCTCTGGACAGTCCCATTCAGGGCTGCTTACACGAACTGCCCAAGTGAAAATTGTCATTGAGCCTGATGTAGAAGCTTTTAATTTCACACAATCTCTCCCAAAGAAACTAAAAGAAAGCTGTTCTCATTTTCTGTGTTACCAAATCGGTTCCTCATACAAAACACATTAGCTAATGTCTACTAAACGGCCCTGAGAAAGACATCCAAAGGTCAGAAAGCCACTGTGGCACCTGAGTCCCCCTGGATCTAGTTCAGAAAACCTGGGTTCTAAGCCCTGCCCTGTTATTTACACTGAGTTGTGGAGAGGAAAAGATGACATATGAGAGCCTGGCAGAGTCCGGGACACAGGAGGTAGCTAATAATTGTTGTGAAAGAGTATGAAAATCACTTGTAGGTCCTTTAAAACTCTCACTTAAGTTCTTATTATCAACCAGAAGGGAAGAAGCGATGTAACTTTATAATTTGAGCACTATCATATTTAGGATGAGAGTGTGTGTGAGCTCATTTAAGGCATGTGGCTTTGTGAGATGTTAGTGCCCGTTTTGTCATCCTCTGTACAGATGGCAGGACAGTGTAGAGTGGGCTTCCCACCTGGAAGTTTCCGTCTGCTGTGGGTCCAAGAGGCTCTCCCTCCAGAAGCCATGTGACGATGGGTTCTCTGTGGCTCCCAGAGGTGCTCAGCAAAGACATTCCTACCCCTTCACCAGCTGTGATTCGTGCCCCGTCGCTCAGCAGCAAGTAGAGGGTATGTAAATCCAGTGTAAACGGCCACTGAACATCAGGGATATCACAGAACTGAGAAAGTGAACATGATTTCATTTAGAAGTGTTAGGGGTTTCAGGTCTTAAGTGTTTTAGGCAGTAGGGTGCTATATACAGTCAAAGTACTCAAGTTAAAATTGCCAAGTATGGAAGCAACCTCAGTGTCCATCAACAGATGAAGAAGCACTTAGTTGATCAGTTGGGTCCAACTCTCTGCAATCGTGTGGACTGTAGACCCTCAGGCTCCTCTGTCCATGGAATTCTCCAGGCAAGAACACTGGAGTGGGTTGCCATACCCTCCTCCAGGAAATCTTCCCAACCCAGGGATTGAACCCATGTCTTCTGCATCCAAGTGGATTCATCTGAGTCACCAACGAACTCCAAGAATACTCGACTGGGTAGCCTGTCCCTTGTCTAGGGGATCTTCCCCACCCAGCAATTGAACTGGGGTCTTCTGCATTGCAGGCCAATTCTTTACCCGCTGAGCTACCACATATATGTGTATGTGTGTTTGCATGTATGTGTGTGTGTGTGTGTGTGTGTGTATGGCTTCCCAAGTGGTGCTAGTGGTAAAGAATCTGCCTGCCAGGGCATGAGACATAAGAGACATCGGTTCAATCTCTGGGTCAGGAAGATCCCCTGGAGGGGAGCACTGCAACCCACTCCAGTATTCTTGCCTAGGGAATCCTATGGACAGAGGAGCCTAGCGGGCTACAATCCATGGGGCTGCAAAGAGCTGGACATGACTGAGCGACTAATACCCATGCATACACACAGTGGGATACTACTCAGCCATAAGAATGAATCTGATTTTGTCATATGCAGAATACAGATGGACTTTAAGGGTATCATGCGAAGTGAGATAAGTTAGAGAAAGACAAATGGTACATAATATCACTTACATGTGAATCTAAAAAAATACAACAAACTTGTGAATGTAATAGAAAGAAGGTGACTCCCAGATATAGAGAACATAGTAGTAGTTACCAGTGGGGAGAGGGAGGTGGGGCTAAGGAATTAAGAGGTGCAAACTATTTAGGTATAAAATAAACTACAAGGATATATTATATAACATAGGGAATACAGACAGTATTTTACAATAACTATAAATGGAATAAAACCTTAAAAAATAGTTAATCACTATGCTGTACACTTGAAACTTATATAATAGTGTAAAACAACTATACCTCAATCAAAAAAGAAAAGGAATTCACAGAAAAGTAGTATGCAAGAGAGCCTCCCGAAACTAAATTTAGTAATAATATAGTAAACATTCCATACGGTAAGCCAGAAATCTATTACTTTATAGTGGGTTGAACAAGATTCAGCTGTTTCTGACCTAAAAAATTACAGATTCTTGTGATTCTAACAGGGAGGCCTGGCGTGCTGCAGCTCATGGGTCGCAGAGAGTCAGACTTGACTGGGCAACTGAACAACATCATGATTCTAGCACTCACATACTTTTGCCACATAACACTTTGTTTTTGCTAATCTTGTGGATCAGCTGAACCCAGATGGTAACCATGATCTTAGCATAATTTTAGTATTATGTTCATAGACAAGAAACACGACATTGAATTTTTGGCTGTGTTACAATACCTAATATTTTTTTGCTCAGAGGAGGCATTCAAGTTCCACTAGCCGTTGAGTAATTGAAATGGTTTACAGTTTGAAATCCTCATATGGAATAAGTGGTAACTCCGTTTCATATCCAGAATGCTGCTTATAATTTGGCCAGAACCCTCACTGCCTCGCCTTGCCAAATAAGGGATGCTCAGAAAATTGGAAAGTTCTAAGCCATTAACGTTTTGAAATGTTCCCAGAGTGATAATTACTCAAGTAAGGGCCCTATGATCCTGCCTACACACAACAAAACTATTTCCACTTCACTTTGCTACAGATTAAAGAGCCAGCAAAAATGACACCCATATCAGAAAATCATTGCCCTGTTAGCCAATAAAAGCATCCGCCTTTTTCAGGACATTAGCCAGCAGGAGCGTTTCTTTGGTGCCAGAGGCTCGGGACCGAAGCAATCTTTGCGTTTTCTGTCTGTGACATTTCCTTTCAGAGGCAGTAAAGCTTCAACTTCTCTTCCACGCATAAGCGCATGTCATCGGTTGTCCCAAGTATCCGGCTGATATTATCAGCAAGGTCGAAAGACNCTTGTTCCTTATGTGGGGTGAGGGTAGGCGTGTGTCCAGGAGTCCCGGAAGGAGGGGTGGCGTAGGTGTTTTGCTCACCATTTAGGTGGTGGTGTACGCAGGGGCAGGCGCAGTAGTGCAGGCGACTCAAAAGTGGCAATTGGGTTTTTTTGGTCTCTTTGTATCTTTTGGGTCCCGAGTTTGCCCCAATTGCAGCATGGAGTTATATTTTGTCTCATATAGTTTCTTTGAATTTTGTTGCTAGAGGAGAAATATGTCTACAATGGTCTTCATGGATGGGTCTCTTCTGCACCTGTATAATTTACCAGCCAGAGTTGAATTTGAGCAGGTTTATATAGCAGCATTTTTATAGATTTTCTCATGCTTTCAAAATTGACCCCTTAAATGTATGCTGCTGCTGCTTCTAAGTCGCTTCAGTAGTATCCGATTCTGTGCGACCCCATAGATGGCAGCCCACCAGGCTCCCCTGTCCCTGGGATTCTCCAGGCAAGAACACTGGAGTGGGTTGCCATTTCCTTCTCCAATGCATGAAAGTGAAAAGTGAAAGTGAAGTCGCTCAGTTGTGAACGACTCTTAATGACCCCATGGACTGCAGCCTACCAGGCTCCTCTGTCCATGGAATTTTCTAGGCAAGAGTACTGGAGTGGGGTGCCAGTGCCTTCTCCACCTTAAATGTATAGACCCCTGAAATATATAAAGGTCTTCCTTGGTGGCTCAGATGGTAAAGAATCCACCTGGTTTCTAAAGAAACCACCAGACCCAGGCTTGACATATGTGGTCAGGAAGATTTCCCTGGAGAAGGAACTGGCTACCCACTCCAGTATTCTTGCCTGGAGAATGCCATGGACAGAGGAGCCTGGTGGGTTACAGTCCATGGGGGTCACAAAGAATCAGACACAATTAAGTGACTAACACACTTTTAAACATATAGAGACTCTGTTGCTCTTAACTCTGTCATCTGCCAACTCTAGCCAAGGTGTAGTTTTCTGTGTGCAGGTTTGAGGATGTGTCATTGGGGAGCACCTGTCAGGTAAGGATGCCACAAATTCAGTTATTACCCAGTACAGTAACACTTCTCAGCAGTAAATTCTTTTTAAGCTTCTGCCTACCTTTGGTAATTTTCCAAACCCTGAACTAGTTATTTTAAATAACTGTTCCCAGTTTAAATAATTGTTATCTTCAGAAGGAATTGCTCAAATACCTTATGCTTCCGTTACCCAAAATCCAGCTTGTTCCTTATATGGGGCTAAAATCCAGCTTTTTAATGGCTAATTTTTTTACTTTTAAAAATGGGCATGATACGATACCTACCTTATAGGTCTCTTATAAGTATTAAGTGACATAATTTATGCACAAAGCTTAGCATATTATCTGTTGCATGATAAGCATTTGATAAATGTGGTAAATATTATTGCTTCTTGTTATTCTTTTCATTCATCTTGGACCCAAGAGTTTTGATTTCAAGTCCATGACTCTATGTGGAAGAGTTAAACTTGTTAAAGTAACAGAATTTCAGTGCTTTAGTCACTTAAATGGCATTGATTGCAATACAGGTTGTGAAATCTGAATCTGACAATAACCTTGAGTTACTGTCCTCTTAGTGCTGCCTTAAAAATAATTTATTCAATGAAAATATGTAGTACGATTTATCATCTTGCTTTAGCTAACATCCTTCTACTGATTTTTTAAAAAATCCCTATAAGAACCCACTAACTAGAACTCACTGTAGTATGGGGCTTCTTAGTGGTTTAATGACTGCATGAAATACTTCATATAACAGGAAGTCCTGAGGCGGGTTAGACACCAAGTTTGGCTTAGTAGCCCATGAGTTTCCCATGACTTGGGTTCTTTTTATATTTCCACTCTGCCACGTTTCCTGAAGACCCCCTCCTCTGACTCACGGTAAGACGGCTGCTACAGCCCACATGATATCCAAGAAAATATGGATAATAGTTTTGTGTTTGTCTCTTAGGAGTAAGCCAGTAGTCCTTCATGGTCTTTCTCTTTTATCTCATCGATGAGAATTAAGTAAGGACGGTAAGATTGTAAATCAGAGTGTTGGTCATGAGTTACTCAACCAACAAAGTAAGACAGCCAGGAATGCTCATTTGAAAAGCCTATACATCTATTTGATTAAAATAAAAATTCAGTTAACATGTATGTTTTTCCTCAATAACTCTGAAATCACGTACCTTATAAGGTATTGCATCTTTACTTTCATCTATTGTTTTTGCTTTGTTTGTTTTTATTCTTTCTTTGAAACAGAAGCCTTAAAAACACATAATCTACACCTATTTCTGCTTCTGGGTGAGATACTGTAGGCTGTGGCAGGCTATTCTCTCATTGAAACTAATAAAAATAAAATAAGTTGCAAAAATACTAATATTAATGATACTGAGAAGTTATAAAAGTAATGAGGACTAGATAAATAAAATTCCAGAGAGCAAAAAGCTTTTCTTCTGCTAGCAGCTTTGTTCCTGGGAACATCAACAACTTGCATGGTGGACTGAGGACCAAGCTTTTCCTAGCAGAGAAGGTTTACTGGGGAAAAGAGAAGCCGGCAAGGGACCAGTGTAACATGGGAAAGGAGAGGAGGCCAGAATACAAGCTTAGTTTCCCCTATAGACCACTCGCAAAATTCTGGTTGTGATATGAGAGACTGCAGTGCTGGCTGGAAAGGTAGAACAAAGTATTTCATTGTCTTATAGTACTGAGGTGGAGAAGGAAATGACAACCCACTCCAGTATTCTTGCCTAGAGAATCCCATGGACAGAGGAGCCTGGTGGGCTGCTGTCCGTAGGGTCACACAGAGTCGGACATGACTGAAGCAACTTAGCAGCAGCAGCAGCATAATACTGAGGGAGCTTCCCTGGTGGCTCAGATGGTAAAGAATCTGCCTGCAATGCAGGAGACCTGGGTTGGGAAGATTCCCCTGGAGAGGGGAATGGTTACCCACTCCAGTATTCTGGCCTGGAGAATTCCATATATAGTCCATAGGGTTGTGAAGAGTCAGACATGACTGAGCGACTTTCATAGTACTGAGGAGATCAAGTCCTGCTAGAGGGACATTGTTACACACACATGAATGGCCAAAGTATGAACCCATGTGGGATGGGAGACCATTGAGCTCATCTTAAATTTCTAAAGGGAAGCCTAGAAGAACATTAAGAATAGGAACAAACTAGAGCTGAACTGGGTCTTTCTAAAACTTCAGCCTGCTCTCAAGTTAGCACAATCTCTGCCTGAACTGAAGTTATCAGTCTCTTCCCGTAGTAGCCATGTCTTTTTATTTCCTGTATTCTGATGCTTTGACATCTTAGGGCCTTGCTGAGACCCTGAAAGGACTGCCCCTTCCAGAGTTCAGCCAGTTCTTAAGATAATGAAAATTCACCCAGGAGAGCACACCTTTCAGATGTAAACTAACCAATCCCACTCCCCCAGTCACCTTCTCCAATGGACTCTGGGCCACCACCACTTGTCCCGATCATCCCAGGACCAGGTACCAACAGCGAGGGACAGCCACTATGCTCCAGAGTCTGCTAAAATTACGCAGATCAGCCGATCTAAAGCCACTTTACTCTCCCTCACCAGTTCTTTCTTGTAGAAACCTCGATAAAGGGCTCCTGCCCACGGGATCCCCTTCCCTCTGCCTTCTGGACAACCTGGAACTTCCCTGTATGGCTCCAGTGCTGTGATGCCCCCCTTCTCTTGGGATCTCTGTATAACAGAATACCTTTTCCATGCGGATCATCTGATCTGCTTTACTCGCCATACCTCAATGACAATAAAGCAGAAAAACGAATTCTATTTCAGTGCATCCAAGGTGCATGCATGCTCAGTCATGTCCAACATGTTGTGATGCCTCATGAACTGGAGCCCGCTAGGCTCCTCTGTCCATGGGACTCTCCAGGCAATAATACTGGAGTGAGTTGCCATTTCCTCCTCTAGGGGATCTTCCCGACTCAGGGATCGAACCTGCATCTCCTGTGTCTCTTGCATTGTAGGCAAATTCTTTACTGCTGAGCCTTTGGTGAAGCCACAGATATTTTAAAACTCCGGGGACATCCCTAGTGGCCCGGTGGTTAAGACTTTGCCTTCCAATACAGGGGGTGCTGGTTCAATCCCTCATGGAGGAGCTGAGATCCATATGCCTCATGGCCAAAAAAAAAAAAAAAAAAAAAGCCAAAACATAAAATGTAAGTAATATTGTAACACATTCAATAAAGACTTAAAAAAAAACAAAAACAATTCCTTCTCTAACAGAGCAAAGAGTAAATCCTCCCTGGGGATAAATAACATCCTCTGCCATACTTTCACACTGTATGATATACAATAACTAGGCTCTAAAGAAGCAGGAAAAAAATGTGATTTATACAGTATTAATCTTAAAAGCTCAACATTCAGAAAACAAAGATTATGGCATCCGGTCCCATCACTTCATGGGAAACAAATGGGGAAACAGTGGAAAACAGTGTCAGACTTTATTTTGGGGGGCTCCAAAATCACTGCAGATGGTGACTGCAGCCATGAAATTAGAAGACGCTTGCTCCTTGGAAGAAAGTTATGAC
>SJYV01009358.1:416194-451416 GCA_006410875.1 Neotragus pygmaeus | reverse complement strand
GGATCTTGCTTCTATCACCAGTCACATGCACAACTGGGTATTGTTTTTGCTTTGGCTCCATCCCTTCATTCTTTTTGGAGTTATTTCTCCACTAATCTCCAGTAGCACATTGGGCACCTAATGACCTGGGGAGTTCCTCTTTTGGTATCCTATCATTTTGCCTTTCATACTGTTCATGGGGTTCTCAAGGCAAGAATACTGAAGTGGCTTGCCATTCCCTTCTCCAGTGGACCACGTTCTGTCAGCCCTCTCTACCATGACCCACCCGTCTGGGGTTGCCCTGCAGGCATGGCTTGATTTCATTGAGTTAGACAAGGCTGTGGTCCTAGTGTGATTAGACTGACTAGTTTTCTGTGTGTATGGTTTCAGTGTGTCTGCCCTCTGATGCCCTCTTGCAACACCTACCATCTTGCTTGGGTTTCTCTTACCTTGGGTGTGGGGTATCTCTTCATGGCTGCTCCAGCAAAGCACAGCCTCTGTGGTTACATTTACATGTGTACATATGTTTGTATTTATATGCTTATACATGGATATTTACAGATATGTAAACTTAAGATCTGTGCATTTCATATATATTGTATCTCAAGAAAAACAAAATGAAAAACTAAACCACATTGTCTGTGTTGATGTAAGATTGTGATGGAAATACTGCTGTGAATAATACATATGGAGGAATTACGTATTCTTACTGAAACAGATGGCAAGTTGAATAAATGAGATGCTTCAAATAAAAGGAATATTGGAAATGAATTCATTTAAAAATGCCTTCTGGAGCTGAATTAAACATTTTTTGTTGGGCCAAGAACTTTCATTTTAGAGATAGGTGAATTACGAATAATTTTGGCAACATAACTTAGTTTGTTGTTCCGTAGATAAGCAATAATGTAAACCATTGTACAACTAGAACATAAACAAAAGCTCATCTATAACCTTTTATATTGTGATTTAAGATTCTAAGCAGAAAGTAGGTCAGGTTTGAGGCTGAAAATAAAACATTGTATGTTCTGGCAAAGGGAATGTCAAATGATTTTACCTGTGCTGTTTAAAGTGTTCGTTTTATAAAGATGATCTCAGGGAATATTTAGAATTTTGTAGAGTGTAAGAAAGAATCAGCAGAATGGAGCAAGAATTACAGTCACTGAATTGATTCCTTTGTTAGCAGTTTGGTTAGGAGCATTTTTTTCAGAAATTTCTCTTCCTTCTTTCGAGAGTTGTTGGCCTTTGTGTACACTGATACCTATTAAGGACAAGTGTCAGACAACTACAAATAATCTAAGGAGGATTTGATTCTGTTTTTAATTTTTTTCTAGAAATACACATTATTTCAACTCTTCAACATGAGTAGAGCCATAGTTTGTAGGGTAAATGAAACGCAGGGCCTCTTCAAAAATTTAAAATTTCAAGATGGTGACTACTACTACTGCTAAGTCGCTTCAGTCGTGTTTGACTCTGTGCAACCCCATAGACGGCAGCCCACCAGGCTCGCCCGTCCCTGGGATTCTCCAGGCAAGAACACTGGAGTGGGTTGCCATTTCCCTCTCCAATGCATGAAAGTGAAAAGTGAAAGTGAAGTCGCTCAGTCGTGTCCAACCCTCAGCAACCCCATAGACTGCAGCCTTCCAGGCTCCCCTGTCCCTGGGATTTTCCAGGCAAGAGCTGGAGTGGGGTGCCTTTGCCTTCTCCACAAGATGGTGACAGCAGAACATTAAGCCAGAGCTGGAGCCCCTTGGAGTGTGTGGCCCTGGGTGGCTGCACAGGTCGCATGTACATGGAGCCGACTCTGCTTAATACCACATTCAAACCCTCTGTGACTGCAGCCCTGACAAACTGCAGCCTCAGCCTCTACCCTCTTCCCACCCACTCCAGCCATAAACACTTGGCTTGCAGCTCCTAAGATGCTTCATGTTAGTTCATGTCTTCATGCATACAGTTCATTTTTCTTTCTAGAATGTTCTTTATCACCTTGTCTGTCTGATATATTCTATCCATTTTCACCTACTGACTCCCTTGAGAGAATTGCCCACTCCTACCTTGAGCCATCTCTGACCTTGTGAAAGCTGTATTCTTACACTCTGCATATTTTATGGCTATTTTAATTAATTAATTGTACTATTATTTTTTTTCCCTCAGCACGTAACATGTGAGATCTTAGTTTCTTAACCAGGGATTGAACTGGTGACCCCCCTGCACTGGGGGCGGGGGCACGGAGTCTTAACCACTGGATCACCAGAGAAGTCCTGTTTATTGTTATTTTTGTTCACTTGTTTGCCTTCTAAAAATGTGAGCCCTATGTGGACAGTAATTGTGTCTTATTTATATTATTGCATTGTACAAAATATATATTTAATAACTGTAAATGGACAAAGGAGTAAGAGTCTAAAGACACAAAATGGAGAAACTCCATGTACCTTTAAAATAATAGCTACAACTGTTTTTCTCCAATCAAAATAATATAAGAAACTTTTCAAAAATCCCCAAAATATAAAGAATGACTGGGCTTAGTCTTCTCAGCTCCTTTGATTCCCTAGTTAATTAAGCTTTAAGAATTTTGATATTTGAATTGGTAAACTAATTTGGTTTCATTTCCAATACTCTGATTCAATCTGTTTTACTTTCACACTTTTGTCATTTGGTGCTAGGATTAGTAAGTCTATTTCACATAAAGAAGATGACAAAAGAGTTATTAGGAGTAATGTTTTGGAATCAACTTTTCCCAAAGAGATTATTATATCCTGAATGACTAAATGAACCAGTGACTGGTCCGTACTAGTAGCTGGACTAGTAATCATAGCTTTCCTCAACTTTTTATACACAGAATAATTTTTTATTGCTATTTCCATACCACATGGCCAAATTCTTTCTTGTCTCTTCACAATAATTTCCACCAACTGCTGGAAAGTTAGCAGGTATGAGCTGAAATATAAACTGCAGCTTCTCTGAAGTTTTATACTGCCTTTTCACTCAATGAGACATTACTTTCCAGCCCCAATGGTCAAGATCGTGAATCATTTCATTTCCTTTTTTTTTTCTTTTTCTTTAAGAAAAAGTAATTCATCTGAGAGGGCTGGCCTAATCTGGGTACTATAAAAAACTCTGTTTAATAGCAGGGAAGATGAAGAAGGGCGGAGACACCCTTAGTTGAGTAAAGGGTAGACTGAGGAGCTTTCTGGCCTTGGCTGTGGTCTGGAAGAAGACAGAAACTGAAGCAAGTAGAAATATAATGAGGAATAAGCATCATCCAGACCATGGTGACCTGGAATGAGGACAGTCACAGAGAGAACCTTAGTTCTCCCAGCAAAATGGTTTCAAATCATGCCTGTTGGGCATCCACAGAAGACAAGGTCTCAGATCTATTGGTGCCTAAATCTTAGGGAAACAGACTGACAATGACATGGTGTCTCTTCATGTTTATTTCATCTTCTGTGGCAGGATGGGGAAGGTACACTGGGTATGATTATGGTAGGGGGCAAAGTACTTTTGCTTTCAACTTCTTCAAGGTAAATTCCATAAGAGAACTGAGGTGATTTTTGAGGAGAGAGGCATGAGACAGTTAGGATGAGCAGAGTGGGTGGTATGTGAATACATGTTTTTTTTTTTTTTTTNAAGTTGCCACTGTCCTGAAGGGAGAAAAGTGCTACATAATGTACCTGGTATGGAACAATGATAACACTTCCCCTGAGAGCAGCGTGTCGGTGTGAAGGGCAGCTGCAGTGCTCAGGTGACTTGCTCAGAGCTGCCCAGATGTGGGCAGCTTGAGTGGCCGTCTGAACTTGGATTTAAGGAACTGGGTGTAGACATCCATCCTTTGGAGGGTATGGAATCAGAGGCCAAAGGATTTCCAAATTCTTAAGCATTATCTTAAAATTCTTAAGTATTATTTTTGATACTGTCCAAACACCCTATGTTACTTTCTTTCCCAATGAATGGAACTTGTTTCTAAAGAGATATGAAAGGGATGCTGTTTTTTTTTTCTTTAGTGCATGTAGACTAGCATTTATTAAATGTTAATTATTACATATTTCAAAGGCGAGGCTTGAAATTAAACGACAAAGCAAAACAAAGCTTAGAGGAAATCGTCCCAAATTTATAGTCAGAAATTCTGGGTTCAAACTGTAGTCACAGGACTTATTTGATGTGAGACTTATGAAATACCCTGGCTCTTTGTGCCCCAGTTTCTTCAGATACAATCATTCTTTTATATATCAAATTAATTTTATAATGATAAAATTACACGAAAGAAGGAAAGGTAAAGTGCTAGTCACTCAGTCGTGTCCGACACCTGCGACCCCATGGACTGTAGCCTGCCAGACTCCTCAGTCCATGGGATCCTCCAGGGACATTATTTGTTCTCTTGTTGTTGCTACTTCTGCTGGAGACTACTTGGTAGTTTACAAACTCAGCCATAGATTATGTGACTTCTGGTAGAACCGTAAATCCACCCTGTGTGTATGAGAGAAAGACAAAGAGAGAGAGAGAGAAAGACAGAGAGATACATCCTTCAGAGGCCGCAGTAGGACAGGTTTTCTGTGCCTTGGGTCCTGGGCCATAGATTGTTTCTGAGTGCCTGGAAAATTCCATGGATGGAGGAGCCTGGTGGGCTGCAGTCCATGGGGCCGCTAAGAGTCGGACACAACTGAGCGACTTCACTTTCACTTTTCACTTCCATGCATTGGAGAAGGAAACGGCAACCCACTCCAGTGTTCTTGCCTGGAGAATCCCAGGGACGGGGGAATCTGGTCGGCTGCCGTCTATGGGGTCGCACAGAGTCGGACACGGCTGACGCGACTTAGCAGCAGCTGCAGCAGCCCTCATTTCAAAGTGGCGTTCAGGGAATCAGCGCAGTGGGATGATCTCATTTATGGTGTGGATGGGAAATGGAAATTCCAGTTCTGTTTTTACTTCAGAATATTTCTGCTTTTTGGGTTTCCATTTAAAAACTAAACCACTTAAATGCAAAACACAAGCAGATTTTTTTTGCCCTCAACATACCTTCCTTCATACTTGTTTATTCATTCAGTGGTGTCTGACTTTTTGTGACCTCATGGATTGCAGCATGCCAGACTTCCCTGTCCTTCACTATCTCCCAGAGTTTGCTCAAACTCATGTGCATTGAGTTGGTGATGCCATCCACCCATCTCATCCTCTGCATCCCCCTTTTCCTTTTGCCTTCAATTTCATACTTACCATTCTGAATTACCTTTACTCAAAAATAACATATTACTTGGATAAAGTAGTGAACTTAGTGAACTTGGACCAGATTTTATTACCTGATGATCTTCTTATCCTGGTCAGGTCAGTACTTTGAATTTAGCAGTCAGAATAAAATTTTGCTTATTTGACTTTTAATTGGTTTTCTAAAAGAACTTTTAAGTGGTGGTGGATATTGATTTTATCATGTTATTTATTTTTTCCTGGAGAATTCTGAATGTTCTAAAGGGCTATATTTAGGCCTGGCTTCATGAAACATCTGGGTAGTTGTGTAGCAGGTGGGTAACAGCCCAGAAGGAATTTGACTCAAAGCTCAGAAAACTAATTAAGAGCGAGCCTGGTGTTTAGCTCCCAAGCCAACGTGGGAGGTAATTATCCAATTTGGGATATTTCTGGGGTAAAAGAGTTACTATGTTAATAAAAATATAATATAGCCTAGCTGCTCTGGGCTGCTTTTTATCTTTACATATCATCCCCAAGAGATCTCTCTGGGTGCAAGATGGATTCAGGGAGATGGCGTTTTTGCCCTGCACTGAATCAATTAGAAGGTGGGTGTCTACTTGCTGACAAATATGGAATCCAACACAGACAGGACACAGGGAAAGTAAATGATGTACAAGGATCACCTGATAGTCTTTCCACTATTCTTGGCACTGGTGAAGTTTTGTTTCATACTTAGCCTTAAGCATTGTAGTTTTAGAGAGATGAGTAACAAGGCAGAATCAAAGAATGAAAATAGAGATTGTAAGTGGGATAGGAAGGAGAGATAGGGAACACACTCCATGGTGTGAGGAAGAGGTGTCAGCTCATACAGACTTTAACTTGAAGGGGAATTGTGTTATGCATCAGATGAGAATCACCTGTCCTCCCATTCTTCTCCATGTCTTTCCCCCCTCTTCCCAATGGCTACCATCAGCATACACATACGATGCTTTTCCTTTCAATTTCAGAAACTTTTTCTTTGAGCCTTCTTCCCTTGCCAGCTACCATTTCATTTCTTTGCTCCTCTTCGACTTTAAACTCTCCTAAAGACTCGTCTTGGAAGAAAAGTTATGACCAACCTAGATAGCATATTGAAAAGNCATATTAAAAAGCAGAGATATTACTTTGCCAACAAAGGTCCATCTAGTCAAGGCTATGGTTTTTCCAGTGGTCATGTATGGGTGTGAGAGTTGGACTGTGAAGAAAGCTGAGCGCCAAAGAATTGATGCTTTTGAACTGTGGTGTTGGAGAAGAGTCTTGAGAGTCCCTTGGACTGCAAGGAGATCCAACCAGTCCATTCTGAAGGAGATCAGCCCTGGGATTTCTTTGGAAGGAATGATGCTAAAGCTGAAATTCCAATACTTTGGCCACCTTATGCGAAGAGTTGGCTCACTGGAAAAGACTCTGATGCTGGGAGGGATTGGGGGCAGGAGGAGATGGGGACGACCGAGGATGAGATGGCTGGATGGCATCATGGACTCGATGGACGTGAGTCTGAGTGAACTCCGGGAGTTGGTGATGAACAGGGAGGACTGGCGTGCTGCGATTCATGGGGTCTCAAGGAGTCGGACACAACTGAGTGACTGAACTGAACTGAAAGACTCATCATGTGGTCTTTAAGTCCTCCCTTACTTCCTCTTAAGCCCCTTTCAGCCCAGCTTCTGCCTCGAATGTTTCATTAGAACTGCTCTTGTCAAGTTATCGGTGACCTCCATGTGCCTAGATCCGCTGAATCATTCTCAGGTCTCATCTTGCTTGTCCCAGTCATGTTCTTGACACAGTTGGGTCACTCTTTTCTCCTTAATAGCCTTCCTTCACCTTCCAGGATACCACTTTTTAATTTTATCATACTAAGTGAAGTCAGGGAAAGATAAATATCATATGATATCACTCATATCTAATTTTTAAACTGATACAAATGAACTTATTTACAAATTGGAAACAGACTCACAGATGCAGAAAACAGACTCATTGTTAACCAAGGAATCAATTGAATGGGAGGGATAAATTAGAAATTTGGAGTTAACATACACACACTACTATATAGACGATAAATGACAACCAAGGACCTATTGTAGCACAGGGACCCCAACTCAATATTCTGTGATAATCTGTATGAGAAAAGAATCTGAAAAGGAATCATTACATGTATATGTGTAACTAAATCTCTTTGCTGTATACCTTAAGCTAACACAACATTGTAAATCAACTATACTTCAGCAAAGTTTAAAAAAAAAATCTTCCTGTGTTATCAATTACTCTCCTTGGTTTCCTTTGCTTGTTTTCCTGCTTCCCATTTCTCCTGATACTAGAGTGCTCTGAGTTCTGTCCAGGGGCTCCTTCTTTGTCCACACTGAATCTCTTGTGAATCTCCCCCAGTTCCATAGTGTTGACTATCACCTGTATGCTGACGTACCCTAATTACTATCTCCAGCCAATAATTCCTCCCAAGCTTTTGACTTTCATGTGTAACTGTGCATCTGACATCTCCACTTGGATATTTAACAGCAACTTCAAATTTCAACATGTCTAAATGGATTTTCCTTGCTCTCTCCCCCCCAGATCTGTTCTACCTTCAACCTTTTCCATTTCAGTCAATGACAACTCCATTTTTCCATTTGCTTGCATCCAGAACCTTGGAGTCATCCTTGGCACTACATTTTCTCTCATACTCTAGGTCCAATCTTTGAAGACATTCTGTTCTTTCTACCTTGAAAACACACGCAGAATCTAACCACTCCTTGTCTCCAGCACTGCTGTAACATTGGCTGGTGCTGTCTTTTTCTCTTGCTTGTATTAGCCTGCCAACTAGTTTCCTGACTTCTACTCTCGAGCCCTTATAAATTATTTTCAACCTAGCAGTTCATCAGCCTTTAAAAATGTAAGTCAGATCATGTTACTTCTCTGCTCTAACCTTGCTCCCATTTCTCCCTCATTTAAAGTAAAAATCCCTATAATGTTCTAGAAAGACTGTATTAGGTTCCTCAGGCTGCTGTAACAAACTCAGTGGCCTAAAACAACAGAAATTAATTCTTTCACAGTTCTGGAGGCAGGAAGAATGAAACCAAGGTTTCAGAACACTCTCCAGACACGCAAAGGGAGAATCCTTCCTTTTTTCTTCTAACTTGTGATGAATCTAGGTGTTCCTTAACTGCAGCCCCATCACTCCCATCTCTGCCTCTGTCTTCACATGACCATGGTCTCTTCTTTCTCTTATAATAATAATTGTTAATACTACATTTAAGATGATATGGATAACCTGGGATGTTCTCATCTTGAGATCATTAATTTCTTTGGATTGGCAAGACTCTTTTCTCCAAATAAAGTCACATTTACAGGGTCGAGAAGTTGGAATGTGGGCATATTTTTAGTGTACCATCATTCAGTTTTTAGGGTACCAGTAGAGAATCCAGGAGATCAGCCCTGGGTGTTCTTTGGAAGGAATGATGCTAAAGCTGAGACTCCAGTACATTGGAAAAGACTCTGATGCTGGGAGGGACTGGGGGCAGGAGGAGAAGGGGACGACCAAGGATGAGATGGCTGGATGGCATCACGGACTCGATGGACGTGAGTCAGAGTGAACTCCGGGAGAAGGTGATGGAAAGGGAGGCCTGGCATGCTGTGGTTCATGGGGTCACAAAGAGTCAGACACGACTGAGCAACTGAACTAAACTGAGAGAATCCAGTGTATTATGAACCACTGTTACTTCTTGGATCTCTTTTTCTACCACTCTTCCCTTTAGTCACCTTGTTGCAATTGTACTGGATTTCTTAATTTTTCTCAGACATACCACGCACCCATGGATTGGGGCATTTTCACTGGCAAGTCCTCCGGGATAGTCTTCCTCCAGAAAGGGCCATGGGTCACTTCCTCATGTGACCGGGTCACAAGGTCTCCCCAGGTTGCTCCATCTGAAACTGTAGCGCTTACCTTCCTTCTCATGCAGGTGGTGTTTTCCATTTTTCTCCCATTTTGGTTGAATGAGCAATTCTTCTGCTTCATGTGTTATTGGCTGGAGTACTAGGATGGTGCAAAGGTCCAAGTGGCCTCAGACATACGGTTAGAAGTCGTTTCTGGCTCCCAGATGGGAGTTTAGTTGGAGCTGGTGGCCAAGGAACCCTGGTTCTCTCCCATGTGACCTCCCTGTGTAGTTGCCTGGGCTTCCTTGTTGATTGGAGGCTGAGTTCCAATAAAGAGCATTCTAAAAGGAAGCAGAAGCTGTTCATTTTCTTAAGGTGTGTACTCTGAAGTATCAGAGTATTACTTCTGTATTCTTTTAGGGTGCTCCAAAGTGTCAGATTATTACTTCTGTATTATTTTAGTCAGAGTAGTTGCAAGGGCAGTCTAGATTCAAGTGGAGAAAAAATAAACTCCAACTCCCAGTTAGGAGAGTGGCATGTTTATATAGGAAGGGAAGAAAACATCTTTGGAGATTATTTACCAAAAAGACCTTCCTGGGGACTTGATATACCATGGCATGTCTGCCCACTGAAATAAATAACTTTATTTTTGTATTCCGTCACTACATTATTGAGGAATTTCTATGATCTTATAAAATGAAAATATAGAAGAAATATTTCAAGATTTTAAAATCTGAAACATATAGTTAAATCAGTTCATTAGCAATCCTCAGTGTTATTGACATTTAAGCTTGCTCTGTATGCAGAGAGAAAGAAATCCACTGTTAATCCTTCAGTTCAGTTCAATTCAGTCGCTCAGTCGTGTCCGACTCTTTGCGACCCCATGAACTGCAGCATGCCAGGCCTCCCTGTTCATCACTATCTCTCGGAGTTCACTCAGACTCACGTCCATCGAGTCCATGATGCCATCCAGCCATCTCATCCTCAGTCGTCCCCTTCTCCTCCTGCCCTCAATCCCTCCCAGCATCAGAGTCTTTTCCAATGAGTCAACTCTTCGCTTGAGGTGGCCAAAGTACTGGAGTTTCAGCTTTAGCATCATTCCTTCCAAAGAAATCCCAGGGTTGATCTCCTTCAGAATGGACTGGTTGGATCTCCTTGCAGTCCAAGGGACTCTCAAGAGTCTTCTCCAACACCACAGTTCAAAAACATCAATTCTTCAGTGCTCAGCCTTCTTCACAGTCCAACTCTCACATCCATACATGACCACAGGAAAAACCATAGCCTTGACTAGANAAAGTACTGGAGTTTCAGCTTTAGCATCATTCCTTCCAAAGAAATCCCAGGGTTGATCTCCTTCAGAATGGACTGGTTGGATCTCTTTGCAGTCCAAGGGACTCTCAAGAGTCTTCTCCAACACCACAGTTCAAAAGAATAACTGGTTAAAGTTTTATATAGTTTTCCAGTGTTTCACAGTCAAAAAATTACCCTTTGGGACTTCCCTGGAGGTCCAGTGGTTAAGACTCCATCTTCCAACGCAGGGTGTGAGGGTTTGATCCCTGGTTGGGTAACTGAGATCTGACATGTTGTGTGGTGAAGCCGAAAAGTTTTTTTTTAATTACTTCTTAACATTATTACTATTAGTTACTAGAGATCTGATCTATAATCATACAGAAAAAGCAGTCATTATTATAAACAGTATTTTAAAGGTCTCAAACCATTCCAGTGAGAGTTGTATTTTAGAATATTCCAATAGATTTGGGTTAAGATGCTTTTGCTCTTAGTTGATGAAATTGTGATTAAATAAGATCATATCTAATGGGATCTATAGTTTACTCTTTTTGAAGAGATTATGCCACCTCCACTATGAAGCTACATTTCTTTAGGTTGAAAATAGGGGGATGAATCTCTTTTGCTTATGCATAAAACTTCTCTGTTTTAGACAGCTCAAACTGCCATTAAAACAAGTAGACAAACCAATCAGGATTGGGTAGTTTAGTAGAAATTTTAGCAGAAATTCCAGCTCTGGAATCTGGAAGTTAGAGATCATGCTGATGGCTTGGTCTGTTTCTGATGAAAGCTCTCTCCTTGTGTTGCAAATGGCCACCTTCTCACTGTGTGTTGATTTGAGAGAAGAGAAAGGAGAAGGCAAATTCTCTGGTGTCTCTTCTCCTAAGGGCAGTAACAACATCATGAGCCTTCGTGACTTTATCAGAGTCTAATGAGATCCCCAAAGCTCCATCTCCATATTTCAGCACTCTGCGGTTTAGGGCTTTAGCATATTAATTGCCTATAGCATTGACTCATTTATTCTCATCTCTCTATTTAAACTCTACTGGTAGCAGAAAGAATAGAACAGACGAATGAGGCAAAGAACACTTTCCAGTTGTGTGAAATTCACTTGTCCATCAGCAAATTTTATTCATTTGAAATCCCTTTTCAGTAAGCTCATTCTCTTCAATAGAGGACATTATTGTTCAGCCTGGGCTATATAAGGTTGGCATCGCAGACAAAACAATGGCCTCCTCAAAGATACCTAAGTCCTAACAGCTGGAATTTATGAATACATTTTCTTCCAGGGCACAAAGCACTTTGCAAATGTGATTAAGGGCACAGACACTGAGATGAGAAAATTATCCTGGATTATCCAGATGGCCTGAATATGATCACATGAATCTTTAAACGTGGAAGAGGATGGAAGAAGAGCGAGTCAGAGAGACGTCACATTGGAAGGACTCAGTCTGCTCTGGCTGCCTACCAGCCTCAGTGGTATTAAGATATTTTAACATAATGAAATGTTATACATACAGAAAGGTTGCCCCTAGAAGCTGGGAATGGCCCCCAACTGACAGCCAACAAAGAAACAGGGACCTCAGCCTTGAACCTATAGCTACAGGGAATAAATTATGCCAGCTGCTTCTCCCTAGAGATTTCAGACAGGCACCTTAATGTCAGTCCACTTAGACCTTGCTGGACTTCTGGCCAACAGAACTCTAAGACATTGTTTGTGCTGTCTTAAGCCACGGATTGAATCCAGGTCTCCCTCATTGCAGGCAGATTCTTTACCAGCTGAGCCACAAGGGAAGCCCGTCTTAAGCCATTAAGTTTGTGGTAATTAATTATGGCAGCCATAGAAAACCAATACATTTGGTTATGAATTAAAGCTCTCAGTCTCCAAATTCTAAATATTACCCAAATGAGGAAGAATTCTTCACCTCTAATCAAAGAGAATCGATGACCTTCATTTTAGCAGTTCTTCTAGACTCTTCATAAACATTTTCAGAATCATTGTAGCACTCTGTTTTTTAAAAGCAATTAGAATATTTTGGTGAACTATGGCATTTGCATATTCCTGTGTGAGTCAGGAGAGACTTGGACAGATAAAACGGCTGGATTGGGAGAGTAGGTAGGTCGTGTTCGATAACCAGGGTTACAAGTTGGTGGGAGGATCTGGAAAGTTCAGAAGTTATGCAGAGACTCAGTCTCATAGTTGTGTTGTACTGTTTATTATTAGAGACAATGGTGTACACCTGAAACTAACAACACTGTTAATAATTTAAAATGTTTTAACAAGACAGCAGTGTCCTGCTTTTAGAGCTATAACAAAAAGAGGCGCATAACCTTTGTTTTCAAACTCCATCAGGCCGTATGCTTGTCTGCAGGGGTGAGAGATATCTGAAGTGCTACTTTTTTTCCACCAGTGTATGAAAGAACCTTGAAGTCCCACATTCCTAGGAATTCAGTTGCAGTGGAGATCATGGTAAAAACCCAATACCTTTGAGGCATCCTGCCTGCTTATTTAGTGATCAGACTTGACAATGACTAAATTAGCAGCCTCAGTGGTATTAAGATATTTTAACATAATGAAATTTCTTGCCACATTTCAAATTAAAGCCTTTTCATTTATGATTATGATTATTTGGTGGAAGCAAGAAGGGATATTTTAAGTGCAGAGAAAAGTTTATGGTAATTTTAAGTAACAATATCAAAGGAATCATCTATTTATTTTACCAGCCATGTCTATGTAAAGCATACATTCCTCATGATAGTCTTATTTGTTAATATTTTTCATGAAGTTGAACTGCTTCTATCACTGAAAGGTCAAAAATACAAATAAAGTATGATCATTATAAAAACTCATCAAAGTCTATTTCAAAAATAATAGTAATAATGATAACAATAATAAAAGTCATTTTCACTCCTAAAGTACTATTTTTCAAAAGGGGAGCCTTCTTATTGTGCTGAGACCTTTAATGATGACTGAGTCAACCTACAGAATAAGGAAAAATGTATAATTTAAATGTATTAAATTATAGAGCTGCCTTCAGTGGCTCATAAGTCAGTCTAACATCCATGAACGAAGCCACCATCTGATAAATTTACTTCATTCCCTTTCTCGCCTTCCATCCTCTGACTAGGAAGACGTATCATCTTTTATTTGTTTATATTGGAGTATAGCTGCTTTACAATATTGTGTTAGTTTCTGCTATACAATGAAGTGAATCAGCTATACGTATACATATATCCTCCCTTCTTAGAATTCCCTCTCCCACCCCCATCCCCATCCCATCCATCTAGATCACCATAGAGCATCAAGCTGAGTACTATTAACAATAGCCATGACACGGAAGCAACCTACATTCCAACAGAGGAATGGATAAAGAAGATGTGGTACATATACAAAGTGGAATATTACTCAGCCAGTAAAAGGAACAAAACTGGGTCATTTGTAGATATATGGGTGGACCTACAGTCTGTCATGCAGGGTAAACTAAGTCAGAAATAGATAATTGTATATTAACACATATATGTGGAATCTAAAAAAATGTACGGATGAACCTCTTTGCAGGGCAGGAATAGAGACACAAGTGTAAAGCCAGATGTGTAGATAGAGGGTAGGGGGCACAGGAGGATGAACTGGGAGACTGGGAAGATGTATCATCTTGAAAAACTAACCAGGTTGCTGCTTAAGCTTCTCTGTTTTGTGACACTCATCACTTTTTTTTTTTTCCTCATGTATTCTCCTTGTCATATATCAGTCAATCTCCTCTATTATCTGGGTGGTGTGTTTGTAAATTTTTATTTTTCTACTTCTATGTCTTTCCAAGAAATTTGGTCAGAAAGGGGATATTCAAGGTGGGCCCTAAACAGATTAAACTTCTGATTTTTCCCTTTCCTAGTTCTATACTTCATAGAGAAGTCACAAAACATCACTGAGGACTCACCTCTATCATATAGCCCTTTCTTATATATCTGACTTTCAGGACAAAGGCACCAAGCACCAACTCAAAGGTGATCCAGGTATTGTCATTTCAGTCGCTCAGTTGTGTCCAACTCTCTGCGACCCCATGGACCGCAGCATGCCAGGCTTCCTTGTCCATCACCAACAGCTGGAGTTTGCTCAAACTCTTGTCCACTGAGTCAGTGATGTCATCCAACCATCTCATCTTCTGTCGACCCCTTCTCCTCCTGCCTTCAGTCTTTCCCAGCATCAGAGTCTTTTCTAAGGAGTTAGTTCTTCACATCAGGTGGCCAAAGTATTGGAGCTTCAGCTTCAGCATCAGTCCTTCCAATGAATATTCAGGATTGATTTCCTTTAGGATGGACTGGTTGAACTTCCTTGCAGGCCAAGGGACTCTCAAGAGTCTTCTCCAACACCACAGTTCAAAAGCATCAATTCTTTGGCACACAACTTTCTTTATAGTCCAACTCTCACATCCATACATGACCACTGGAAAAACCATAGCCTTGACTAGACAGACCTTTGCTGGCAAAGTAATATCTCTGCTTTTTAATATGCTGTCTAGGTTGGTCATAGCTTTTCTTCCAAGTAGCAAGTGTCTTTTAGTTTCATGGCTGCAGTCATCAACTGCAGAGATTTTGGAGCCTAAGAAAATAAAGTCCCCATGGATAGTATGATCCAGGTATTGTAGCAGCATTGTGTTAATTACCTGGGAAAAGAAATAAGCAGCCATAAGTGGATTCACTTTAAACCCACTGAGGAGTTCCAGTAGGATTTTCCAGATTAAAAACAAAGAAAAATTGACTCCAACTACAAAAAACATTTTCCAGTGACTCTTTTATGCTATCAGCATTAAGAAACATTTCAACTTTTGGTAAATGAAAGAGAAAGTACATAGAATTTCAAGGGGGACCATTTCATTCCAAGAATATTATTAGGAGTACAGGAAAAATGAAAATAAGAGGATTTGCTGAGTAGTAATATAAATACAAATTAATGGCAGGATGTTCTGATTTCACAAACATATGTGCACTAATCCTCTATCAAGTTTGAATCCAAGCCATGTTAAGTTACTTTATTTTGTGATCATGGACACATCCAGCCTCTTTGAGCTTCATTTTCCTTATGCAGACAATGGGGATAATAACAATAATTCTTGTTCTACTTAATAGAGTTGGCTTAGGGAGGGATACTGTGTGTGAAAGTAGAGTGTTTTACTAAACATAAAGCATCTGGTATACCAAAACACTGCAATTATCAGCACAAAAATACTTCTCAATTTATTGTCTAGCTTAGTAAAAGGAGTTATTACATCTCTTAAAGAAAAGCACAAAATGTACTGTAAATTTAGGGCACCTGTTTCCTTGTTTCAAAGAATATGCTTTCTCAGTTACAAAGAGATCAATGAAAAAAGAAATGCAAATTTTATCCATTAAAAAGTACAGTGTTCTCTGTGGACTGAAAGTGTTTTCATGAGAATGCAAGTTGCTGCTGCTGCTGCTGCTGCTGCTGCGTCGCTTCAGTCGTGTCCAACTCTGTGCGACCCCATAGACGGCAGCCCACCAGGCTCCTCCATCCCTGGGATTCTCCAGACAAGAACACTGGAGTGGGTTGCCATTTCCTTCTCCAATGCATGAAAGTGGAAAGTGAAAATTGAAAGTGAAGTTGCTTAGTTGTGTCTGACCCTCAGCGACCCCATGGACTGCAGCCTTCCAGGCTCCTCCGTCCACGGAATTTTCCAGATGAGTACTGGAGTGGGGTGAATACAAGTTAGTCATGTCCAATTTGCTTGTTCTTTACATCTTTTTTGAAGAGTGGTGTTTAGGTTGCTCAGTGGTAAAAAATCCGCCTGCCAATGCAGGAGATGCAGGTTCAATCCCTGGGTCAGGAAGATACCCTGTAGTAGGAAATGGCAACCCACACTAGTATTCTTGCCTGGAGAATCCCCATGGACAGAGGAGCCTGGCGGGCTACAGTCCATGATGTCACAAAAAGTCAGACATGACTGAGAACATGCACACGTGCACACACACACACACACACATTGATTAGAAGTATACAACTTAATAGTTTCACCTACCAAATGAACACCTCTTATAAGTGACACCCAGATTAAAAATCAGAATGTTACTGGCACCCAGAAGCCCTCCTACGTGCCTGCTCCTTCCCTCCTGAGACAAAACACTTCTAATAGTTTACATTAGTTTTGCCAATTTTATACTTCATGTAACTGGAATAATACAATAATGCAGTATTCCTGTATAGCCGGTCTGTTTCATACACTATATTTGTGAGAGTCACCACTCTATTAGACACAGTTATCAAGTGATTATTCTCGTGGCTGTGTGGTACTTTTTGTGTGAATACACCACAGTTTGTTGAATTCATTCTATTGCCAATGGGCATTTGAGTAGTTTCCATTTTGGAGTTATTTTCCTTAGGGCTCCTATGGACATTCTGGTACTGAGTTTTGTAAATGTTTGCACACATTTCTGTTGATGGTAAGACATGCTTGTGTTCAGGTTAACAGATCCTGCCAATTTTCCAGCCAATGAACATTTCCACCAATAGGATATGTGAGTTCTTGTGATACTGCCCTTTCATCAACACTTGTTATTTCCCTTCTGGTTTTTTAAAGTCACTTATTTTTATTCATTCTTGTTTATGTCTTGTCATATTTCCTCATAGCTTTATTTGGCATTTCCCTGATGCTTAGTGAGATTGAGCATTTTTTGTTTATTAGTTGTACATTCGGATATTCTATTTTTTCAATCACTGTTCATTTTTCTACTGGATTTTCTTTTGTGTGATGATTTGCAGAAAATTTTCATGAATTGCTAATGTCTTTTCCACTTGCACTTTAGTTTTCCTGTTCATTCACCTGTCATGCTTTTTGATGAATACAAATTCTTCTTTTTTGGTACATATTTGGCTCCCTGGAGCCATAGGTTCTGCAACTGCAGATTCAACCAACGGCAGATCAGGTACTGTGTTTATGAGCCATGGTTGATTGAATCCTCAGTTGCAGAATCTATGGATACAGAGAGCTGACTATGTATTTGAGTATCCACAGACTTTGGGATCCATGGTGGGTCTGAAATGATTCCCTCCCGGCTCCCCCCTTTGAAGTTAAATAGCACCTCCATCATCATCACCTCACACATTTACCCTTTTTTAAAAAGAACATTTTTAAGTTCTATCCTCAATGAATTTCAAGTATACCAAAAAGCATTACCAACTACAGTCACCATGTTACATGTTATATGCTCAGACCTGTATGCTTTTATTAACTTCTCCCTTATTTCAGTATATTCCAATTTATTATTTCTTCTATAGTCTTTTTTTCTGATTAATAGCTCTTTGCCTAGGTTATAGTCATGAAGATATTCTCTTACCCATGACATCGTTCAGTAACTGGGAGTCAGTATCCATAATAAAGTAATACCAAAGAAAAAACACCTTCCACTTGGTTAATCAAATGTAATTAAGCAAATGACTGACTAAGCAATGAATATGAAGAGATGAATTTTCTGGCTGCATAATCAGTCACTTTAAATCTTATCATTTTTTTAGGGTGAGCTAACAGGGCTGCTTTTTCTTTCTCATGTGTCTGATTTCAGAAACATCAGGTCATCTTCAGTGACAGACTTCATCCATTCCACATGCCACCCCTCTCTGCCCCCACCCCACCCGCAAGAGAGAACCTTTTACAGGATTGTGGAAGATGCAACTTCACGAAAGGGATAGCATGAAGGATTTTAAGACAGGAACTAAGAGACAAAGAGGGAATGTGTGACTTAAGCTCTTGGCAGGTGTACATATTTTAGCAAAAATCAGTATGACTTACGCCCCATTTTCATCTGTTGACATTTCTGGTAAACAGTGAAGTCAGGGCAATTGCCTTTTGGTGTGTAGGGGTTCTTTCTTTGAATGTCAAATATTCTTGAACACCAGATAAAATGGTTTTCCCTGTCAATCTCCCCTGGCCTGATGAAGCTAGTGTTTTGCTGCAAGAATAGACTTAACAGATATGATGTGTGTGTCTCTCTCTCTCTCTTTTTTTTTTTTTTGCCCCTCATGTAAGACAATTGGATCACAGAAAATCAAATCAGAATATTCTGAGCAAATCAAAAAAATACTTGCGCAGGGTAATGTGATTCCTTTGAATAAAGATTCGGGTTTCGATAGGAAAAAAAATTATTTGTGAGTTATATGAGAGTCCTTAGAAGTTGTCATATGCTCTTGGCTTTTAGGGAATTTTTGATGATAAGAGTTAGGCATAAGATGTGTGAGAGTTCTATATAAAAAGAATAGCTAAAACCTTAATGAGACTTTTTAATGAAATGGTTGAACTACCCTGGCTAAAAAGCAATGAAATCCTCACCAATTCAATTAGCCTTTCTGATTTCCATGAGTTTGGACCCCTTTGTAATCCCATGGATTGTATATTCTATGGCATTCCTCAGGCCAGAATACTGGAATGGGTAGCCTTTCCCTTCTCCAGGGGATCTTCCCAACCCCAGGGACTGAACCTAGGTCTCCTGCATTGCAGACGGGATTCTTTACCAGCTGAGCTATCAGGGAAGCCTGAGATTGGACCAGGTGGAGCTAAATGCCTTCCAGGATGAAAGCATCCTCTCCAAGGCTTGGTACCTGACACTTGGGACAAGCCTCCTTTCCTCTGGATTACTGCAATTGGTTTGCCCTGTTCATTACCTGTTCTTTATCTGTAATGAATGCCCCCCTCCTCTGCCACAGATTTGGGAGGTTCATTTCATGTTTGCCTTGAGGGGTTAGTCTGAATTTGTTTCTGTTAAAAGAGACTATTTTCCCCCTAAGCCTTCAGATCAAGAAGGCAGAAGTTAAATGACCTCTACACAGTTTGAGTAAGAAACTAGGAATCAGAGTAATCTGAGGATTATAGGTTTTCTTGCTTTCTTTTCATACTTGGCTTTTCTAGAAGAGTCCTAAGTGGGAAGAGACCCTGAGGGCTTCACCACCGTGCCTCTTTTAAATCCAAATCTGAGTTGTATAACTCACAGCCTCCTTTCTAACCACTTCCTAATAAATTGGTGTGTTCTCAAAAGTCTATGGAATTAAGGAAGATTAGTTATTTTTAAATTCCTTATTATAGATATGTAGATAATGACAACATTAGGGTTTGCATTTTTAAGAAATTTGGATTGTGGAAGGAGTCGGGTTGCTGAAGGATACCAACCATAAGGGCACTTTGATTGAGGGTGCTGAGAAATAAAATAGAACCAAGTAGTGAAATAAATACACTAGTGCTAAAGCAAAATTTTTAAAAATGAGTTCTTGATTATTTTATGGGGAATGAATTTTAGATGAATCCCTGAAGACCTCCAGTCAACATCTGTTTCCTCTTCACAAAGAATAGCAAAAGCCCCAAGATACCTCGGAGCAGAGTGTGTAGGGAGAGCAGGGGAGGTGTGCATGAGTTATGAGGTGAGCATGTATTTGTGGGTAGCTTCCTACTCTCTCCCCTCACCCCTCTTAATGGAAAACTACTGGTATGTGCTAACCCTTGACATCACTGGGGGAGCTGTGACATCAATCTAACTTTAAAACATGCCATTGAGAAAAGGGGCTGTCTGCCTCTGTCTCCAAAGGACACCCCACTGAAGTAGCCATTGGTGACAGAAGATTTTGGTCCTAGCCCTCTAATAACCCCCAGGACCCCTCTGTTCCTGAGAACCTACACCAGAGCTTGGTCCTGCTCTCTTGTGTGTGGGCTGATCTCTTCCTGTGATCTCTCATAGATGTTTCATAGACAGTAAAGGGTTTCAGTCAAGACGCAAGAAAGGAATGGGTATGAGTATCACAGAGATGTCAGAGCATTGGGCCCTGAGATCACTCTGGGAGCCCACAATGACTTAACTCTCACCCTGACTTTGTGCCTGCCAAGAAGAGGAAGTGCTGGAGATGGTGAGACTCAAACAGGACCCCACCCACATCCACAGAGACGGACAGCTGTCCCTGTGGTTTCCTTGGAGATGGAGCTGTCTTCAGGAATGATTGAAGCTAACCTTGCCCTTAACGTCACTCATTCCTGGGCCACTGGGAAGAGAAACATCACCCTCTCTATATAGAAGGTTTTGTCCTTGTAGCCATGGCACCGAAGTCTTACTGTCCTTTCTCCACCCGATGCCTGACTTGGGGCTCTGCACTTAGTAGGTGTTCTATTAAATCATAGCTGAATGAATAGACACATGACTAGCATGTATATGAGCACCAAAATTTTAAAAATGTGAAGTTAGAAATTTATTTTACAGGAACTTCCTTGGTGGTCTAGAGGCTAAGACTCCAGGCTCCCAATGCAGGGGGCCCAGGCTTGATCCTGAGTTCATATGCTGCACTTAAGACCCATTGTAGCCAAATGAGTAAATATTTTAAAAAAGAAATCTATTTTACAATTACATACAATACTTGGTAAAAAAAAATTTCTTTGGAGGAAAAATTAGGCATAATCACTAAAACATACTTTTGAAGTTATCAATGTATTTAATGCATGCTTCCCATCCTGGCCCACCTTTAGATTATATAAAAATGTACCCACTTAGCTTTTTAGAGTAAAAATTTTAGCCAATAATTAATATTGGTTAATATTAACCAATTAATAGTGCGAACTGTACCACTCCCAGTAATCCCAAGCCCCTTTGCCCTACTTCTCTTTTCTGCAGAAATTCCTACCCTGCACCATGAAATTCAATTTACTTTTTAAGTTCCTATTGATTATCTGACTGCCTACTTTCGAACTCTATCCCTTGAGGACCAAAGTCTTTGCCTACTTTGTTCACTACATTATCTCAGGATCTTAGAACAGTCCTTAGAGTGTATTCATGCTCACTAAATATATTTGAAACAAACATTTACTGACTATCTTCTATGTGCAAGGCAGTGAATGATCTTGTATACAGGGATAAATAATGAACCAAGGACTATTTCTGTGAATGTATATGGATATTTTCATTGATAAAAAGAGCTTATAGATCTATACATATACATATATATCACAATTTTAAATATTCAATATTTAAAGTTATTTATGTGTGTGTATAAAACTTAAAGGGCTATGCCCATCTTGACCCATTTTGACCCGCCTGATCCAGGTGTCTTTGCTGCCTGTGTCTTCCCACCTGAAGTATGGCATGCTCTGGGTGCATGTCACCTCCCAGGGCTCCACCCAGCCTGCCACACGCCCTGCCCACCCTCTCTCCTGTGCTCTAGAACACAGCTCACAAACTACAAGTCTCAGAGTAGCATCTGGCCTGCACATGTGTATTGTGGGGCTTGCAGGGGGTTTGAAAATTCTTTAAGTCAATTGCCAACACTTAAAACTCTGGGGAATTCTCATAAATATCCTGATTTCCGCCTTCCCTTGCAAAGCCTCAATGTCTGTCGACACGGGGCTGGCATTCCCACGTGGCCCTGTGGGACCGGGCTTGAGCTGCCGCTGGCCGGGCAGATGCGCCTTCCTGGTGGCCAGTGCCGCCACGGGGCTCATCACACCTGCTCACCCTGTGCCTGGCCCTGGAGAGGCCGAGTGTACAGCCTCTGACTTAAGACTGCCCCCACCCCCAACACCTGTCATATGCAGCAAGCTTCCCCAAAGATGAGAATAGACAATAAGGCTCAATTTGCACTGCTCGGAAGTACATATACTTTTTACATCTAGGGTCTGTCTATGTATAAATGAAAACTTATTTCAGAAAATGAGTGTAGATGCTTCAAATACTTAGCTCTGACTGACAGTGGCTAAAAAGGCTCTTTGAACCATTGTCTTCTGAAGTCTTCCTCCACCATAATTATTATTATTAAATCACATAATAATGATAATTTAAAAAGTTAAACCCAAGATAATTAGGGCTCCATTTCTTTCCCTACTTTGGACCCAGCTCTCCCTCCTGGCGTAAGAGAGGTGTCTTGTCAACAGCTTCCTTCTGGGAGCTGACAGCTGAGACGGAGACAGATTTGCAATTCCTCCCTGTCCTTCAATACAATATGCTCATTAACAAAACAATGTCAGAAACAGTCTTACTTCTCTTGGAGGAAAAGCAGAACATTTGGGATAATGGCTCAGCATGCTGTAAAACTTCTTCCTGGAGGCTTTCCTTTCTTGAAAAGACAATCCTGCCCCTTGAGCTTGTCTGAGTTTGTCTATTAGGCAAGTGTGCCTTTTTTACTTATATAATAATCTCCCATCTAGGTCACTTTGGGCAAAATAGCATCATAGGCTTGTCACTCTGTTGATCACGGAGGGGTTTCATCTCATGTGGGAACGCAGCAAGATGCAGTCCAGCGCACTTGTATACATCCAAATGAAAACACATCGAAAGAAGCAGACATCTCAATGTCAGTGGATCGAAAAGAACCGCTCCTCTAGCCTCTCCACCCTGAGAGGAGGAAACATGATGTGGAGTAATCTCCTTTGGTCATTCTCCTATTCTTTTCTTTTTCTTTCCTGTTCTTCCCGCTGACAGGGATGGAAAGGCTACTTCATGTCAGGTGGCAACAAGCCATCTGTAGGAGAGCATAGGTATACATATAAATTTTCATTGCTTTGAAACAGTGCTAAACAATTAGAATGTTGTCACTGATTCCCCTACAGCAGTTTAAATAACCCTGAGCTCAGTAAAGGGTAAGCAGTTTTAAGTAAACTCTGAAAACAGACAGCTTGACTCATTTGAAAATAAGCAGCANCATATAAATTTTCATTGCTTTGAAACAGTGCTAAACAATTAGAATGTTGTCACTGATTCCCCTACAGCAGTTTAAATAACCCTGAGCTCAGTAAAGGGTAAGCAGTTTTAAGTAAACTCTGAAAACAGACAGCTTGACTCATTTGAAAATAAGCAGCATGCAAATGGGCAGTGAGCCAGATGCTCTGGTGTATACATAGGCTGGTGGGGACAGAGGGGCCACTAGGTCCAGGGTGCCATGAAGAGAAACCATCTTAGGGCTGATTCTTGATGAAAGTGGTCCAAACCCAGTGTCGAAGATGCCTGGTAAGATTTCAGCACCCAGGAGGAATCTGATCTGGTTGGTTGGATTGTTACACTTGAAATCTCTAGGAAGTGACACGGGTAGATGGGCCCAATAGCCCCTAGAGTCTCGTGGTTCAGAAAAAGGGGACCCCTGAGTGTGAGGCTCTAGTCAAGGAGTTTGGGTAGAAAAGGGTTCTAGGCGTTCAATGGGAAACGAAATCACAAATCAAGAAACTGAGGCAGCCCGGCAGCCCAGCCCTCTGAGTTGGATGCACGTAATGTGGGCTGGGAAGGCTGTAGCTGCAGATTCCCCTAGGAGCCCAAGGCTGGTCTTGGCCATCACAGAACCACAGTTGTTACTTGGTTGCTCAGTCATGTCCGACTCTTTGTGATCCCCATGGACTGCAGCACGCCAGGCTATCCTGTTCTTCACCATCTCCCTGAGTTTGCTCAAATTCATGTTCATTGATCAATTTGGTTGGGTGATGCCATCCAACCATCTCATCCTCTGTTGCCCCCTTCTACTTCTGCCCTAAATCTCCTCCAGCATCAGGGGTCTTTTCCAATGAGTAGGCTCTTTGCATCAGGTGGCCAAAGTATTGAAGCCTAAGCTTCAGCATCAGTCCTTCCAGTGAATATGCAGAATTGATTCCTTTAGAATTGACTGGTTTGATCTTTTTGCTGTCCAAAGGACTCTCAAGAGTCTTTTCCAGCACCACAGTTCGAAAGCATCAATTCTTCAGTGCTCAGCCTCCTTATGGTCTGGGGCAGGACTGAGAAGCCAGGAGCTTATAGACACCAACACTGGCTAGGATATCTGTGTGTGCAAACACACACATGCAAACACACAACTGCTAGAAGGCTATACTCCAAAATGTTCACAGTAGCCATCATTGATTAGTGGAAATATAGAAGAGTTCTTTGTTGCTTTCTAAAAACTTTGTCTTCTTAATTTTTAGCATAAAACTTATGAAAACTTTGGTAATAAGACAATAAGATTCTTAAATTACGCTTCACTTTAACTTGTACTTGAAGCGGGTTTAAAGGCCTGCTTTTTTCAGGGCCACCTGAAAAAAATTAAAAAAGAATGATGATTACAATCTAATGTGGGTTTCCTTGGTAGCTCAGCTGGTAGAGCATCTACCTGCAATGAAGGAGACCCCGGGTTGATTTCTGGATCAGGAAGATCCACTGGAGAAGGAAGGTGGCTCAGAGGATAAAGAATCTGCCTGCAATGTGGGAGACCTGGGTTCGATCCCTGGGTTGGGAAGATCCCCTGGAGAAGGGAATGGGTACCCACTCCAGTATTCTGGCCTAGAGAATCATATGGACAGAGGAGGCTGGCAGGCTACAGTCCATGGGGTAGCAGAGTCGGACATGACTGAGTGGTTTTCATACTACAATCTAATCTTAATCCTACATCACTCTCAAACCTTCTTTTCCCACCAAAGTAGGGTGGAGTGGAGGTTAGGGTACCAAAGAAATGAGAGGGTAAAAGATCATTTCTGAATGTTCCCCTGGTATGGCCTTGAAATATTAATTTGGAGAATGAAATGAAAACTGCCAAAGTAAGAAGCAGAGTGCTTATACTTGGATTAAGAGGAAAATCTTAGCAGTTAATATTTTAGTCTTGACCTTCAAGACTATGTTTAATCTTCTTCCTTTTATTCACATATTTATCCTTAGCTTTTTATGGAAATGAGTCTCACTGTAACATCTTAACAATATAACATCTCAGTTCAGTTCAGTTCAGTTCAGTCGCTCAGTCGTGTCTGACTCTTTGCGACCCCATGAACTGCAGCNGCCACTGCTCTTTTCCAAATTTGCTGGCATAATGAGTGCAGCACTTTTAGGGTTTGAAATAGCTCAGCTGGAAGTCTGTCACCTCCATTAGCTTTGTTCATAGTAATGCTTCCTAAGGCTCGATTGTGTTGTACTAAGATCTTAAACTATGCCATTTTATTAATAATTTTTTGGTCATTCACAGGCATTGTTTTACTCTGATTCTTTTACAAAATGAAGATCTTTAAAGAGATTTTTTTTAAAAGGGCTTTACAAACAAGGTTTCTGATGACTTTTAGATCATACTACTGAACTGCAAGGAGATCCAACCAGTCCATTCTTAAGGAGATCAGTCCTGGGGGCTCTTTGGAAGGACTGATGCTAACGCTGAAACTCCAATACTTTGGCCACCTCATGCGAAGAGTTGACTCATTGGAAAAGACTCTGATGCTGGGAGGGATTGAGGGCAGGAGGAGAAGGGGATGACAGAGGATAAGATGGCTGGATGGCATCACTGACTCGATGGGCATGAGTTTGGGTGAACTCTGGGAGTTGGTGATGGACAGGGAGGCCTGGCATGCTGCAATTCATGGGGTTGCAGAGTCGGACAGGACTGAGTGACTGAACTGAACTGAACTGGGTAAGAAGCAACAAAACTCTGTTGGAAAACCTGAGGGCTTTGTCCAGATCAATAGGAATTAATTACATGGGAGTAAATGAATTGATAAACATGATTTATATTTCTATGACTTTTGTCAGAAACATTACTGGCTTTTAATCTTTGTTTTCCAGAAAACATTTCCTCTTACACTATGACCTACAATATTGCTAAAGTATTCCTTTGTAAACAAAGATTAAACATTCATTTTTTCTTTCTATCTGATCTCTCTAGAAGTTGGTTCATCAGCTGCCTCCCCTCTAGATTTGATGGCTTGTTGTGACACAGATCATGACTAATTATACTAACCATTGGTTTAATTTGTTCTTTGTTGTTTTCAAACTGTTTATGCTTTGCGTCTCTCAGCTGTAACTTTATTAATGTTACTAGCTATATTACTTATATTCTGTTTATTTTATAAGAGTGTTACCTCTTGCATTACTCAATGTATAACTATGCTTTTGACAAAACTAATGATGGCTGAATGTCTTGAGGCAATTGATCCCATATATAACTCTATATAATATTGTAATAGAGCAAATCTAAATGTGGAAAGAATCAACAAGGGAAAACATTTCCTGGATCATAACAGACTAGTAAGGTGACCCCATGGACCACAGCCTGCCAGGCTCCTCTATCCATGGAATTCTCCAGGTCAGAATCCTGGAGTGGGTACCTGTTTCCTCCTCCAGGGGATCTTTCCAACCCAGGGATCAAACCCAGGTCTCTGGCACTGCAGACAGATTCTTTGCCATTTGAGCCACCAGGGGAGCCCTCAGATTTGGAAAGAAGCAACAAGGGAAAACATCTCCTGGATCATAACAGACTACTAAGGAAGACAATCCAGAGAATTTTAGGTCATCAACAGGGCCTCGTCCAAAAATAGCACATGAGTAGCATAAGAATGGAATCCTTATCTGAGTTAGAAACAAAACCTCGTAGCATGATAGGCCAATTGGTCATGAAATGCCTCCCAAACCTTGGTGGAAGTTATAACCCAGTGGGAATGCTGATGGGGACTGTTGCCTGCTCTTTTTTACAAGGATCAAACCATTAGCTCCTGCAGCTGCCCACTGACCGTGCACCCCAAGGGGAATTCAGGATGAAGCACAGCAAAGCATTCTGTGCTTTGGATGCTGGCCCTAGATCCATATATAAGGGATACTTTCAACGAGCTCAGACTCTCATAACTTCCCTTACATAAAAAAGTACTTAAAATTATTAACTTGAGATATCTGTTCTTTGTGATTAGCAGTAATCTTTTGATGTTTGATTACATATTTGCTTTTTTTTCCCAGCAAAAAAATTTCCTTTATATCCTGGCATCTCTCTTACCGCTTCAGAGTAGTTCTTCAGAGCTATTTGAGAGGCTATCTCCCAGGCTACAGTCCTTAGTTAATCCCCAAATTAAAAAACTTGTAATGTAAAAAGAAACAAGGAAGCAAATGAAAAGGCAGTCCACAGAACAGGAAAATATTTTTGCAATATGTGTATTCAAGAAATACTCAAATATAAAGAACTTTTACAAATCAGTAACAAAGTCAAACAACCAGTTAAAAATGGACGAAGCCTGAACTGACACTACAAAAGATATACAAATGACCAATATGCAGAAGACTGCTGAGTCACTTCAGTTGTGTCCAACTCTGTATGACCACACAGACGGCAGCACACCAGGCTCCGCCGTCTCTGGGATTCTCCAGGCAAGAACACTGGAGTGGGTTGCCATTTCCTTCTCCAATGCATGAAAGTGGAAAGTGAAAGTGAAGTTGCTCAGTCGTGTCTGACCCTCAGCGACCCCATGGACTGCAGCCTTCCAGGCTCCTCCACCCATGGGATTTTCCAGGCAAGAGTACTGGAGTGGAGTGCCATGACTAGGTGCTTTGTATTATTTGTCTTTGGGGAAAGAGAATTTAAACCCACAATAGGATACCAAATGTAACATTCCAAACCAATAAAATTAAAAATACTAACAATGCTAAATGTTGGCTATGGTGTGAAGCCTTGAGAGCTATCATACATTCCCAAAGGTCTATAAAATGGTACAACCACTTCAGAAAACTTTGGCAATTTTTTATAAAGTTAAACATACATATATCCTTTGACTCAGCATTTCTGCTTTTAGGTATTTATCAGAGACAAATGAAAACAAGTCCACAGAAAAACTTGTACAATGATGTCCTAATACTACTCAAATACCTCAAATGTCCATTAACAAGAAAATGAATAAACAAATTGTGTAATACATATGTTCTGGAAAGCTAATAGCAGTAGTAAGAATGAATACTTGTTAGCAAGGATGTGGAAAATTTAATTCTTGTACATTGCTACTGTAAACATAAAATAATTGCAGCCTCTGTGGAAAGCAGTTTGTTGATTCCTCAGAAAGTTAAACACAGAATTACTGTACCAATTTCCCTCCTAGGTATATTCCCAGAAGAACTAGAAACAGATACTCAAATACCTGTATGCAAAGATTTGTAGCAGTCCTATTCACAAGTCAAAAGGTGGAAACAAATGTTCATCAACCAGTGAACAGAAAATCAAAATGTGATATGTATACTCAGACACAAAGGAATGAAGTACTACATGCTACATGTTACAATGTAGATGACTCTAAAAAATTATGCTAATGAAATCAGCCACAGAAGGGCACATATTATATGATTGCATTTATATGAGGTGTCCAGAATAGGCAAGTTCATAGAGATAGAATGCATCTTAGTGGTTGTCAAGGGCTGGGGATAGGAAAGAACAGGCAATGGCTATTTAATGGATATGGAGTTTTAGGATGATAAAGACATTTTGGAATGCATAGAAGTGCTATTGCATAATTAGGTGAATGCAATAAATGCTACTGAATTTTGCACTAAAAATTAAAAGAAATTAATAACATACAGTTGACCCTTGAACCACATGGGTGTGAACTGTGTAGGTCCCCTTATCTGTGGATTCTTTGTGCTAGTAACCAATACTGTAGGATCACAGAACCACAGAAATGGAGGAATCCCATACATGGAGAACAGGCTTTTAGTTATGGTGGATTTTCAACTGCACAGAGGTTCTGCATCCCTAACTCCCTGTGTTGCTTAAGGGCCAACTATATAAGTACCAATGTGAATGAATCGCAAAAATGTTTGGAACAAAGGCAATCACATGTCAAACATGCACCATACTATTTAAAGTTTTTTTAAAATTTGTATATAATTATTAAAGTAATTTTCCATTTACAGTAATGACCAAATACTGGCCATATTTTCCACATTGTAAAATACATTCTTGAGCCTGTCTTACACTCATTGTCTTGTGCCCCCTCCAAACTGGTGACCACTAGTTTGTTCTATATATTCATGTATCTGTTTTTAAAAATTTACTAGTTATATTTTTTAGATTCCATGTATATGATAACACATAGAATTTGTCTTTCTCTGATTTATTTCCCTTAGCATAATGTCCTCCAAGTCCAACTATATTGCTGAAAATAGCAATATTTCATTCTCTTTATGGCTGAGTAGTATTCCATTGTATATATGTACCATAACTTCTTTATCCGTTCACACATCACTGGATACTTAAGTTGCTTCCTCATCTTGGAAATTGGAAACAATGCTGTTTGAACATTGGCAAGCACCTATTTTCCAATTAGTGTTTTTTGTTTTTTGTTTTAGGTGGGGTATATGCCCAGGAGTGGAATTACTGGCTTGTATAGTAGTTCTATTTTTAGTTTTTTGAGAACCCTCCACGCTGTTCTCCACAATGGCCACACAAATTTACATTCCCACCAACAGTGTAGGAAGGCTGTCTTGTCTCTACATTCTTGCCAACATTTGTGTTCTTTTTGATGGTAGTCATTCTGACAGGTGTGGTGTCTCATTGTGGTTTTGATTTGAACTTCCCTGACTAGTCATGTTGAACATCTTTTCATGTGCCTTTTGGCCATATGTATTTCCTCTTTGGAAATGTGTCTATTCAGTTCTTCTGCCCATTTTAAAATCAGGTTGTTAGTTTTTTTGATATTGACTTGTACAAGCTGCTTATATATGTTGCATATTAATCCTTGTTGGTTGTTTTATTTTCTAATATTTTCTGCCATTCAGTAGGTTGTCTTTTATTTTTATTTATAGTTTTCTTTGCTGTGAAAAACTTAGGTCCCTTTTGTTTATTTTTAATTAGATCCTATTTGTTTATTTTAGCTTTTGTCTCTTACCTTAGGCTGCTGCTGCTGTTAAGTTGCTTCAGTCGTGTCCGACTCTGTGCGACCCCAGAGACGGAAGCCCACCAGCCTCCCCCGTCCCTGGGATTCTCCAAGAATACTGAAGTGGGTTGCGATTTCCTTATCCAATGCATGAAAGTGAAAAGTGAAAGTGAAGTCGCTCAGTCGTGTCTGATTCTTAGCAACCTCATGGACCGCAGCCTACCAGGCTCCTCTGTCCATGGGATTTTCCAGGCAAGAGTACTGGAGTGGGGTACCATTGCCTTCTCTGACAGATCCAAAAAAAATATTGCCATGATTTATGTCAAAGAAGTGTTCTACCTATATCTTCCCTTAGGAGTTTCATAGTATCTGGCCTACATTTAGGTTTAATGTTCTTGTGTATGATATTAGATAATGTTCCAATTTCATTCTTTTACCTGTTCAGTTCAATTCAGTTCAGTCGCTCAGTTGTGTCCTACTCTTTGCGACCTCAATGAACTGCAGCACACCAGGCCTCCCTGTCCATCACCAACTCCCGGAGTCCACCCAAACCCACGTCCATTGAATCAATGATGCCATCTAACCATTTCATCCTCTGTCGTCCCCTTCTCCTCCTGCCCTCAATCTTTTTCCAGCATCAGGGTCTTTTCAAATGAGTTAGCTCTTGCATCAGGTGGCCAAAGTATTGGAGTTTCAGCTTTAGCATCAGTCCTTCCAATGAATATTCAGAACTGATCTCCTTTAGGATGGACTGGTTGGATCTCCTTGTAGTCCAAGGGACTCTCAAGAGTCTTCTCCAACACCATAGTTCAAAAGCTTCAATTCTTTGGCACTCAGCTTTCTTTATAGTCCAACTCTCATATCCAGTAACTGTCCAGTTTTTCCAGCTCCACTTTTTGAAGAGACTTTTATTTTTCCATTGTATATTCTTGTCTCTTTTGTTATAGATTAATTGACCGTAAGTGCACGTGCTTTTTTCTGGGCTTTCTATCCCATTCCATTGATCCATAGGCCTGTTTTTGTACCAGTACCATACTATTTTGATTACTGTAGCTTTGTAGTATAGTCTAAAGTCAGGGAGCCTGATTCCTCCAGTTCTCTTCTTTCTCAAGATTGTTTGAACTATTTGAGATCTTTTATGTTTCCATATAGATTTAAAAATTATTTGTTCCAGCTTTGTGAATAATGCCACTGGCATTTTGACAGGGATTGCAATGAGTTTGTAGATTGCCTTGTGTAGTATAGTAATTTTGACAATATTCAAGAATATGGTATATCTTTCCATCTGTTTGTGTTGTCTTCAATTTCATTCACCATAATTTTATAGTTTTTGGAGTACAGGTCTTTTCCCTCCTAAGAGAGGGTTTATTCCTAGGTATTTTATTCTTTTTGATGTGACTGTACCATATGACTGAAGTCAAAACTGGATGCTGATGGGATGATGGGATTGATCGGAAAGGAGCATTTTCTGTAATATAAATGCTTTTCCATGTCTTAATTGAGGTTGTGGTAATACAAACAGCTCAGTGGTAAAGAATCCGCCTGCCATACTAAGGACACAGGTTTGATCTTGGATCAGGAAGACCCACTGAAGAAGGAAATGGCAACCCTCTCCAGTATTCTTGCCTGGGAAATTCCACTGACAGAGGAGCCTGGCAGGCTGCAGTCCATGTAACAGTTGGACACAACTTAGCAACTAAACCACCACCATATTTGTGAAAACACACTGAGGTATGCACCAAGGTCTGTGCATTTAACTATATGTAAATCTCAATTGCTGACTGTATAGAGCTTCTCCATCTTTGGCTGCAAAGAAAATAATCAATCTGATTTCGGTGTTGACCATCTGATGATGTCCATATGTAGAGTCTTCTCTTGTGTTGTTGGAAGAGGGTGTTTGCTATGACCAATGCGTTCTCTTGGCAAAACTCTATTAGCCTTTGCCCTGCTTCCTTCCATATTCCAAGGCCAAGTTTGCCTGTTACTCCAGGTGATTGAACTTCCTTTTGCATTCCAGTTCCCTATAATGAAAAGGACATTTTTGGGGGGTGTTAGTTCTAAAAGGTCTTGTAGGTCTTCATANTTTTCATACTGTTCATGGCATTCTCGAGGCAAGAATACTGAAGTGGTTTGCCATTCCCTTCTCCAGTAGACCACGTTCTGTCAGACCTCTCCACCATGACCGCCCCCCCCCCGCCGTGTTTGGTTAGCCAATTTTTGTATGCAATTGAGGTAAGGTTATTATAATAATAATAGATATTATAGATTATTATAACAATGATATGGTTTATACAAGTCCCGTGGTAACCACAAAACAAAAACCGACAGTAGATACACAAAAGATAAGCCCTAGCCACAGTAATCAGAGAGAAAAAAGATGCAATAGGAACCCACGTTGGGAAGCAAAACCATCACTGTTTGCAGATGACATGATACTAACATAGAAAATTCTAAAGTCACTACAGCTCATCAATGAATTTTATAAACTTTGCAGAATACAAAATTAATACATGGAAATATGATGCATTGCTATACACTAACAACTGGCAGAGAAATTAAGAAAACCATCCCATTTACCATCCATCAGAGTAATAAAATACCAAGACAGAAACATACCTAAGGAGGTAAAAGACCTATAGCCAGAAAACTGTTTAAGCAATGATGATAGAAGACGCTTACTCCTTGGAAGAAAAGTTATGACCAACCTAGATAGCATATTCAAAAGCAGAGACATTACTTTGCCGACTAAGGTCTGTCTAGTCAAGGCTATTGTTTTTTCTGTGGTCATGTATGGATGTGAGAGTTGGACTGTGAAGAAAGCTGAGCCCCTAAGAATTGATGCTTTTGAACTGTGGTGTTGGAGAAGACTCTTGAGAGTCCCTTGGACTGCAAGGAGATCCAACCAGTCCATTCTGAAGGAGATCCACCCTGGGATTTCTTTGGAAGGAATGATGCTAAAGCTGAAGCTCCAGTACTTTGGCCACCTCCTGTGAAGAGTTGACTCATTGGAAAAGACTGATGCTGGGAGGGGTTGGGGGCAGGAGGAGAAGGCGATGATAGAGGATGAGATGTCTGGATGGCATCACAGACTCGATGGATGTGAGTCTGAGTGAATTTCGGGAGAGGTGATGAACAGGGAGGCCTGACGTGCTGCAATTCATGGGGTCGCGAAGAGTCGGACACGACTGAGCGACTGAACTGAACTGAACTGAACTGATAGAAATTGAAGACAGAATGAAGAAATGGAGAGATAAACCATGTTCTTGGACTGTAAGAATTCTGTTACAATGGCCAAATTACCCAAGGCAGTCCACAGATTCAGGGCAATCTCTATCAAAATACTAAGGGCATTTTTCACATAACTAGAACAAATAATTTAGAAATGTATAGAGAAACATGAAAGACCCTAAAAAGGTAAAACAATCTTGAGAAAAGAAGAAGCTTTGCTTCATAAGCAAATCTGTATAGTACTGGCCCGAAAAGAGACACACAGGTGAATGGAACAGAAGAGAGTCCGGAAGTGTTCGCACACTTACAGTAGATTAATCTATGATAAGGAGTTATGGGATATACAATAAAGTATCTTTAAAAAGCAACGCTGGGATAGATGGACAGCTACATGTAAAAGAATGAAAGTAGGACATTCTCTAACATTACATACAAAAATAAACTCAAAATGTATTAAACATCTAAGCATAAAAATTGAAGTTCTGAATGTAAAAACCAAAACCTCCTAGAGCAATACATAGGCTAACCTGTTTTGACATTTTGGGAGGCTCTTTCTGCTATAGCAAAAAAATAAACAACTGTGACCTATTTAATAGCTGCTGCACAAAAAAGGGTAACCATCAACAAAACAAAACAAAAAACCCCTGCTAAATGGGGGAAATATCCGTAAGTGGTATGACCAATAATGGGTTAACATCCAGAATCTATAAACAGCTCATACAACTCAACATCAAAAGCAATAAACAGCTTGTTTCTAAAAAGGGCAGAAGATCTGAATAGATGGTTTTTACAAAAAGGACACACAGGTGGCCAGCAGCACCTGAAAAGATGCTGCGCATCACCAACCACATGGGAATGCAAACTGAGATCACAGTGAGACCTCAGCTCACCCTTGCTAGAATGGCTTTCTCCAAAAGAGCGCATATAGCCGCCGTTAGCAGCAGGTGGAGAAAGGGCCCCTCACCCGCTGCTGCCACCTTTGTTGAGAATGTAGACTGGTGCAGCCACTGTGGAAAACAGTGTGGAGATTTCCCAAAAACTGGAAACAATTTCCCAAAAACTGGAAACGGAGCTGCCATCTGCCCCAGCAGGTCCACTCCCAGGCACACATCCAAACAAGAAAAAGCGCCAATTTTATTAAAAAAAAAATGCACTCCAATGTCCACTGCAGTGTTATTTACAATTGCCAAGATATGGAAGCAACCTAAATGTCCATCAGTAGGTGAATGGATAAAGAAAGTGTGGTATAAATGTACAATGGAATACTACTCACCCATAAAAAGAATGAAACTTTTCCATTTGCAACATGGATTGACTTGGAGGATCTTATCCTAAGTGAAACAAGTCAGACAGAGGAAGACAAATACTTTATGATATCACTTATATGTGGAATCTAAAAAATACAATAAACTAGTGTATACAACAGAACAGAAAGAGAGTTACAGATACAGTGAATGAACTAGTCATTACCAATAGGAAGAGGGAAGGGGAAGGGGCAGGAGAAGAATAGGGGATAAAGAGGTATGAACTAATTTCTATAAAATAAGCAGCAAGGATATGTTACCTAATAAAGGAAATATCAATATTTATAAATGGAGTATAACCTTTAAAATTATAAATCTATTATAACCTATTATATAATAATGTACATCAAATATATCAATAAATTTTATAATTTAAAAATACAAATTTTCAAATAATGGACACTTTAGAAGGATCATACACCATGATCATGTGGGATTTACCCCTTGAATGCAAGTGTGGTTCAAAATACATAAATCAATAAATGTGATACACCACATTAATAGAATGAAAGATTAAAACCATATGATTATTTCCGTAGATGTGATTATATTACATCTTCATGATTAGAATCTCTCAACAAATTAGGTATGGAAGGGACATGCTTCAGCATAACAAAGGACATAAATAATATGCCCACAGCTAACATTTTACTCATCTCTTTCAGAATTTTCCACAGTTTATTGTGATCTACACAGTCAAAGGTTTTGGCATAGTCAATGAAGCAGAAATAGATGTTTTTCTGGAATTCCCTTCCTTTTT
>SJYV01009358.1:390740-413822 GCA_006410875.1 Neotragus pygmaeus | reverse complement strand
TGGACACGACTGAGCGACTGAACTGAACTGAACTGAACATTTTACTCAGTGATGAAAAGCTGAAAGTTTTTTCTTTGATATTAGAAATAAAAGAAAGTTGCCCCCCTCACTGTTTATACTTAACATAGTACTGAAATTCCTTGTGATAGCAGGTAGTAGAAATAATGTAATAGGTTTGCAACTGATGTGATTTTACGTATAGGGAATTCAAAAGAGCCCACCAAGCTAAAACCGCTAAATGAATTCAGTACAGTTGCAGGATTTAAAAAAAAAATCAACATACAAAAATCAGGTGCTTTTCTAGGCACTGACAATGATCTAACTTAAAAGAAATAAAGAAAGCAATCTTTTAATAATATTGTCTAAAAGAATAAAATACTTAGGAATAAATTTAAGGAGACTACAGTTCTGTGCTGTCATCTCTTGAACTTAGTGATGAAAGAAATTGAATTTACAAATAAACAAAGATATTCTATGCTCATAAATCAGAAGATTTTAACATTGTTAAAATGTTCCTACAAGCTGAAGTGATCTATAGATTCAGTATAATCCCTATCAAAATTTCAATGACATTTTTCACAGAAATAGAAAAAACAATTCTAAAATTTGTATAAAACCCCCAAAGACCTCAATTAGTTCAAGCAGCCCCAAGAAAGAATGAAACTGCAGGCCTCACACTTCCCAATATCAGAATGTATAATAAAGCTGTAGTAACCAAGCTTCCCTGGTGGCTCACACAGTAAAGAATCTGCCTATAATGTAGGAGACCTGGGTTCAATCCCTGGGTTGGGAAGTTCCCCTGGAGAAGGAAATGACCACCCACTCAAGTATTCTCACTTGAATAATTCCATGGATAGAAGAGCCTTCTGGGCAACAGTCAGTTGGGTTGGAAAGAGTGAGATGCAACTGAGCGACTAACACGCAGTAATCAAAGTAATCAAAGCAGTATGGGGTGGCATAGGACAGACATAGACCAATGGACCAGAGTGGAGAGCCCAGAGATAAATTTATTTGTATATGGGTAGCTAATATTTGACAAGGGAGCCAGGAGTACTCACTGGGGAAAAGACAGTGTCTTCAATAATCGGTGCTAGGAAAACGGAATATCCACTTGTAAAAGAATGCGGTCTGTTCCCTGTCTCATACCACTCACAAAAGTTAACCTGAAATGGACTTAAGTCTTAGATGTAAGAACTGAAACTATAAAATTCCTAGAGGAAAGCATAAGGGAGAAGCATATTAACACTGGTCTTAGCAATGATTTTATGAAGTTGACACTAAAATCAACAAGCAGGAGTACATTAAACTAAAAAGTTTCTACACAGCCAAAGAAACAAATATGAAAAGGCAACATGGAATGGGATTAAATATTCCCAAACTATCTATGTGATAAGGAGTTAATGTGCAAAATATATAAGGAATTCTTACATGTCAATAGCAAAGATTCAAAAAATCAAATTATAAAACGGCAAAGGACTAGAATGGACATTATTTCAAAGATATACAACAGCTGACAAGTACAAAAAAGTGCTCAGTATTGCTAATCATCAAGGAAATGCATATAATAACCACAATAAGCTATCACCTCATGCCTGTTAGAATGGTTATTATCAAAAAGCAAACGAGAGAAGTGTTGGCAATGATGTGGACAAAGGGGAAACTTTGTGCACTGTTGGTAGAAATGGGAACTGGTGAAGCCACCGTGGAAAGCAGTATGGAGGTTTGGCAAAAATTAAAAATAGAGCTAACATGTAAATAGCAGTTCGAATTCTGGGCAAATATCCAAAGGAAACAAAATAAATGTCTTGAAAAAATATCTCCACTCCTGTGGTCATTGCAATAGCCAAGACATGGAAGCAACCTAACTGAACTTCGGCAAAATAATGGATAACGGAGTAGCACTCAGCCATAAAAATAAATGAAATAATAATAAAATAAAATAAATAAAATATTACCATTTGCAGCAGGGTTTATAGACCCAGAGAATATTACACTTAGTGAAATAAGTCAGACAGAGGAAGACAAAGACCCATCATCCCATTTATATGTGTACTCTTAAAAAGCAGAACTCACAGAAACAGAGGAGCTTGTTAAGGGCTGGGGAAGGGAGAGATGGGACGTGTCAGTCAAAGGTACAGACGTCCAGTTTTAACATGCCCCCTCCTGAGGCTCTAAGGTACAGATTGGTGACTAGTTAACAATGCTGTATTAAATACTTGAGCCTTGCCAAGAGAGTAGATCTTAAGTGTTCTCATTACCCACATACAAAAGAGTTAGTTATGTGAAATAATGGAGGTGTTAATTAACCTTATTGTGATAATCATTTTGTAATATAATTTGTCTTAAATTATGTGGTACAACTTAAATTTATACAATGTTATATGTCAGTTATATCTCAATAAAGCTGAAAGAGAAAGAAGAAAATTTATTTTAGGGGGTTCCAAAATCACTGCAGATGGTGACTGAAGCCTTGAAATTAAAAGATGCTTGCTCCTTGGAAGAAACGCTATCACCAACCTAGACAGCTTGTTAAAAACCAGAGACATTGCTTTGCCAACAAAGGTCTGTGTAGTCAAGGCTATGGTTTTTCCAGTGGTCATGTATGGNTATTTTGGGGGGGGGTCCAAAATCACAGAAGATGGTAATTGCAGCCATGAAATTAAAAGACGCTTACTCCTTGGAAGGAAAGTTATAACCAACCTAGATAGCATATTCAAAAGCAGAGACATTACTTTGTCAACAAAGGTCCATCTAGTCAAGGCTATGGTTTTTCCAATGGTCATGTATGGATGTGAGACTTGGAATGTGAAGAAAGCTGAGCACCGAAGAATTGATGCTTTTGAACTGTGGTGTTGGAGAAGACTCTTGAGAGTCCCTTGGACTGAAAGGAGATCCAACCAGTCTGTCCTAAAGGAGACCAGTCCTGGGTGTTCATCAGAAGGACTGATGCTGAGGCTGAAACTCCAATACTTTGGCCACCTCATGTGAAGAGTTGACTCACTGGAAAAGACTCTGATGCTGGGAGGGATTGGGGGCAGGAGGAGAAGGGGACAACAGAGGATGAAATGGTTGGATGGCTTTACTGACTCGATGGACGTGAGTCTGAGTGAACTCCGGGAGTTGGTGATGGACAGGGAGGCCTGGCGTGCTGCGATTCATCGAGTCGCATAGTCAGACACAACTGAGTGACTGAACTGAACTGAAAATCTCAATTAAATAAAAGAAAAAATAAAACCAAAATTCTATCAAAATATGGGCAAAAAAGTGACAATTCATAAGATGGAATGTTTAACCATTCATAATAAGAAATGCAACAACACTTTAAAATCTTAATATTGCACTCTGACAGAAAGTATGTAGGAAACCAGTTAGTTATACATTGTTATGGTGAGGAATTTGCCAATATCTAGCAAAAGTACATATGCATGTACCCTTTAAGTTAGCACTTTCCACTTCTAGAAATGTATCTCGCACTTTCATTTCTAGCAATGTATCTCTCTCTTCATCTGTTTAGGCTGCTATAACAGAGTATCACAGACTGCATGGCTTATGAAGAAGAAAGATTTATGTCTATTTTCTCACAATTCTGAAGACTGGTCATCCAATATCAGGGTATTAGTATGGTTAGGTAAAGGTGGAAAATATTGGAAATGACCTAAATGCCCAAATGTAGGAAATAGGCTAAATAAACTATGGTGCATAAAAATAATTGAATACTGTGCAATTTTGAAAAATGAAAGATCTCTATAATATAGAGTGAGTTCCAAGATATATATATATATATATACACATATATATGTAATTTTTAATACATATATATTCTTATTGAAGTATAGTTACAATTTTTCATGTGCATAACAAGGTGATTCAGTTATACATATACACATATGTTACTTCTAAAATTATTTTCCATTATAGGTTATTACAAGATATTGACTACAGTTCCCTGTGTTATATAGTAAACCTTTGTTGCTTGTTGCATATTTATTTTTAAATTAGAGATCTAACATTCTATTCATACTAAGTCAAATAAGTAAATCAAAATGTCATTATTTTTTTTAGTTAGACAAAAATTCATAAGTTTTCTAATATATATGTATTATATGTATTCCCAGATATATTGTTACATTAAAAAATAAAGTGCCAGTAGACTCCTGATTTCACGTTCTGCATGCAAGGAGCTTGGAATCACTATTCCATCTTAATAAGTTATAAACATGAATAGCTTGAAAAGCCAACAATTCTACTTGGATCCCTAAGAGATGTGAGGACACAGGACAAACTGCTGCCACAAAACTTGGAAAGAGAGGTAAATACAGGCATCACAGCTTTCCCCATGCAGACAGTCATGCGTGAAAACCAGTGAGGGAGTCAGTGCTGAGGTAGAAAACCTGACCTATAACTGACGAATTGCTGGAGGCTCAGTGTGATAACTCAGAGTTAAAACTCAGGGAGATCTAGTCTTGGGGGACTCCCACAATATTGTGAGATTCACCCCCAGCAGCTTGACCAGGTTCCCACAGTAAATATTAGAGAAAAATCCGCTTGAGACTCCTGCAGGGTAAGAGAAAAGGAATCATTTAAAAATATACCAGAGCCCTTTGCTCTTACAGCCTGCTCTTGTTGTTGTTCAGTTTCTATGGACTGCAGCATGCCAGGCTCCCCTGATCATCACTGTTTCTCGGAGTTTACTCAAATTCATGCTTATTGAGTCTGTGGTAGCTATCTAACCATCTCATCCTCTGCCACCCCCTTCTCTTCTTGCCCTCAATCTTTCCTAGCATCAGGGTCTTTTCCAGTGAGTCAGCATTTTGCAACAGGTTGCCAAAGTAGCAGAGATTCAGCTTCAGCATCAGTCCTTCTGAGGAATATTCAGGGTTGATTTCCTTTAGGATTGACTGGTTTGAGCTCCTTGCTGTCCAAGGGACTCTCAAGAGTCTTCTCCAGCACCACAATTTGAAAACTTCAATTCTTTGACATTCAGCCTTCCTTATGGTCTAACTTACATTTGTATATGACTGCTGGGAAAACAACAACTTTGACTATACAAACCTTTGTTGACAAAGTGATGTCTCTGTTTTTTAATATGTTGTCTAGCTTTGTCAAAGCTTTCCTTCTAAGGAGCAAGCATCTTTGAATTTCATGGCTGCAGTCACCTTCTGCAGTGATTTTGGAGGCCAAGAAAATAAAATCTGTCACTGCTTCCACTTTTTCCCTTCTATTTGCCATGAAGTGATGGGACCAGATGCCATGATCTTAGTTTTTTGAACATTGAGTGTTAAGTCAGCTTTTTTCCTCCTCTTTTACCCTCTTCCAGAGGTTCTTCAGTCTCTCTTTACTTACCATCATTAGACTGGTATCATCTGCGTATCTGAAGTTGTTTTATATTTCTCCCAGCAATCTTGATTCCAGCTTGTGATTCATCCAGCCTGGCATTTTGCATGATGTACTCTTCATATAAGTTAATTAAGCAGGGTGAGAGTATACAGCACTGATGTACTCCTTTCCCAATTTTGAACTAGTCAGTTGTTCCATGTAAGGTTCTGCTCTCAGGTGATACCAATTAACCAGAGTCTAATTGCTCAGAGTTATCAGAGCCTAACTGACCTGGGGTGGGAAGCGAGAAGGGAAATATCCAACTCCAGTAGTTCTAGCCATTATATCCTACCTAATTAGGAGGGAACTGAGAAACTCTTGAAATTCACAATCCAGAGGCATAGGCTTACTGTAAGACTGAGACCTAATCATAGGACTGTAGAACTCTTCTCTTCCCTACATCTTATCATCACTTTATTGTTGTTTAGTTACTAAGTCATGGGGAGATAATGGAAACAGTGAGAGGCTTAATTTTTTTGGACTCCAAAATCACTGCAGATGGTGACTGCAGCCATGAAATTAAAAGACGCTTGCTCCTTGGAAGAAAAGCTGTGACCAACCTAGAGAGCATATTAAAAAGCAAAGACATTACTTTATCCATTATATTAAAAGAGAGACATTACAAAGGTCCACCTAGTCAAAGCTATGGTTTTTGCAGGAGTCATGTATGGATGTGAGAGTGGAGTTATAAAGAAAGCTGAGCGCCAAAGAATTGAAGCTTTTGAGCTGTGGTGTTGGAGAAGACTCTCAAGAGTCCCTTGGACTGCAAGGAGATCAACAAGTCAATCCTAAAGGAAATCAGTCCTGAATATTCATTGGGAGGACTGATGCTGAAGCTGAAGCTCCAATATTTGGTGACCTGATGTGAAGAACTGACTCATTTGAAAAGACCCTGATGCTGGGAAAGATTGAAAGCAGGAGGAGAAGGGGACAACAGAGGATGAGATGGTTGGATGGCATCACTGACTCAATGGACATGAGTTTGAGTGAGCTCCAGGAGTGGGTGATGGATAGGGAGGCCTGTTGTGCTGCAATCCATGGGGTCGCAGAGTCTGACACGACTGAGCGACTGAACTGAACTGAACTGAACAATGAATGCAAACAGGAACAAGTGATCCCACCCACATTTCAAATAAATAACAATCACAATGAACTCACTATCCTCAGTCTTAAGGGGAAAAGAATTGGGAACAAATCTTTATCTTTTAAAAACTATTTTTAAAAGTATGGTATGAATATGGCAACTTTGAGACTCACATGATTGTCTTATAGGCTGAGAACGTGAGCAAATATATTGAGGTTATTGGGAGTCAAGATCTCTCTGTGAAATAAGGGAGGTACAGATATGGAAAGTGAGGCAAGGTAGCTGTGAGGTTGGATTAAAATTAAGGGAATTTATGTAAACTCCTGGTATATACATACGTTGGACTGCACCCCCACAAGGTCGCTTGCAAGCCTTGTAGTTTCCCAGCCCTGAGACCAAAGAAAAAGCTTGGAGTCAGTGACAGAGACACCCATGATTTTACTGAACAGGGCATGCTATATGTCAAAGGAAAGGTCCTGGAGTGATACCCCACTGTGTGCAGTGGCCAATGGCAGGCAGAACCCTGGCACCAACCTTCATTACCAACCAGGAAGGGGACTACCATTTATAGGGGAAACTGACATCTGATTGGCTCACCAGTTACCAAGGGAACCAGTGGCTGGGGCAGGGGGAAAGTAGGCAGTTACTGAGTAAGCCCTATAATTAAGAGCACTGTATAGTCATGTGGTTGAAGCTGGGTCTGTTTGAGCAGGGGATATACAGAGAGCAAGAGAACAGTCATCTTGAGTGGCCTATCCGTCTATGTGTCTGTCTGTCTATCCTTAGAAGTGATGACACCACAGTTGCAGTGAAGAAACTTTAATTACAGGTCCTGGTTTCTAAACATCATTTCCCACCAAAAGCAATCTAGGCAGTTTGGAGAAATGGCTGAATGGCTTAGTCCAGGTCTGGGACATAGAGGGTTCAAGATTAATCTGGAATACCTTGTGGTGACTGAAAGTAAGAAAGTCAGAATAAAGTGATGCAGTCATGTCACCCAAGACACCAGAGCCAGTTTGAACTAAATTTGGGACAATTTAAGCATCAGTGGATTATAACCCATTGAATAAGCATTCTGAGGTCATACTGATAACAAACAGCTAACAGCTAAGTAGGCAAACATGGTAGATGGGAAAACTCCTAGTGAGAATAGAATGTTGTGGTTTAGTCACTGAATTGTGCCTGACTCTTTAGTGAGCCCGCCAGGCTCCCCTGTCGACTGGATGCTGTTTCCTTCTCCAGGGGATCTTCCTGACCCAGGGATCAAACCCGCGTCTCTGGTATTGGCAGGAGGACCCTTACACTGAGCCACCAGCCCGAGAATAGAATACTAACCCAGTCAGCTCAGCTCAGCCGCTCAGTCATGTCTGACTCTTTGCGACCCCATGAACCACAGCACGCCGGGCCTCCCTGTCCATCACCAACTCCCAGAGTTTACCCAGACTCACGTCCACCAAGTCGGTGATGCCATCCAGCCATCTCATCCTCTGTCGTCCCTTCTCCTCCTGCCCCCAATCCCTCCCAGCATCAGGGTCTTTTCCAATGAGTCAACTCTTCGCGTGAGGTGGCCAAAGTATCGGAGTTTCAGCTTCAGCATCAGTCCTTCCAGTGAACACCCAGGACTGATCTCCTTTAGGATGGACTGNCCTGCCCCCAATCCCTCCCAGCATCAGGGTCTTTTCCAATGAGTCAACTCTTCGCGTGAGGTGGCCAAAGTATCGGAGTTTCAGCTTCAGCATCAGTCCTTCCAGTGAACACCCAGGACTGATCTCCTTTAGGATGGACTGATTGGAATACTAACTAGTACATATTAAAAAGAACAGCAAGGCATGACAGCCTCAAATTGTACAGATGTCCAAGGATTATATCTAGACTGAGTCTCTTCCTTTCTGCTGGGTCCAATCACAACCTCAGGTATCCTTCCACCAACACTCCAGCTCGCTCTCTGCTCCAGCTACAAAACAAGGCCACTTTCATTTTCACCCTCCAACCCAGACCGAGTGATTCTCATTTAAGTCAAGTGAGTGCCTCCAATGACACTAGGACTGACCTCTGCTTAACTCTGGAATCACTTGGAGAACTTGTGCCCCGAGAGTGTCTGAGCTCCTCCCTCAGAGATCCCAATTTAATTGGTCTGGGGTGAGGTGCTGCTGCTGCTGCTGGGGTGCAAGAGTCAGCATTTTTAAAAAGCTTTCCAGACAATTCTTTTGGGCAGCCAGGTTGAGAACTATAGGGATCAAAAACAATAGCGATTTCAGGATAGAAAACAAAGCGCAAGAATTCATAAATATCCAAGATCTTACGTCGGTAAAACTATCAAAACGTTTGCCTTCTCTGGGTATTTAGTTCCAGCCAGTTTCCTGTGTGACTACATCTGCTCTGGAAAGAAAGATAGAGGTTTGATCTTTACCCCCATGAGTCAGGAGAACTTCTGGTTCAGGGAGGACTAAATGCCTTTAGAATTAGATGCTCCTTTAAGCATTTTGCGGTGTTCCCACCTCCTCCCTTTCAGAAAGGTCAGTCATTGGGAATACCACAAAATGATTTTGAGGTCATCCTTCCATTTACTGGCAATGGCAAAACCACTTAAAAAAATAGGTGCGTGAGGGAGGCAAGGAAAGGTAAAGGAAAGACAGCACCCAAGTTACAGTAACGCCCTACTTGGTTAGCCTGTTGGTTTCGCTTGTGTATTGCTGGTTTCCAGGTCACAGTGTTCTCTTAACATTTTCACTGAGAGCACCAAGGGCATGGAAGTATCACAGGGTTTTTTAATGACGCAGCTTTGATGCTGTGATTTTTAAAAATTCCCTGATATTAAATTGTAATCAGTATTAAATTGATGTCATAGGTAATGGAAAAACAATTTCATGAACCTTCAAACACAGTGTCTCTTCAACCCAAACACAGTCAAATTTAAAACCTCTGAAGTTAATCTTTGTGAACTGCTCTCAGGGTTGATTTGGTTGCCAGTGGGAAAAACAGGGAAAAAAACAATGTAACTGGAGAAAAGGGAGGATGCTTTGTGCCTCTGTGTAGTCAAGAGGTGAAGTCTTGTCCTATTTACTACCAGTAACCATCAGTTAACTTTCTAAATTTCTATCTTCATCCCTCTTCAGAACTGTTGGAGGCAGGTACATATGAGTGAGCAACAGTGGAAGGGATTGTCACCTCAAAATGCTTCCCTCTATTTAGATCTAAAATACGGATAAGATCTAAAATATAGCCCATCATTTAAGAAGAGGCACAAGTGTTGAGGTTTGCCATGCATTCTGGAAATGCCTTTTTCTGTCTGCAGACTCCCGTCTTAGTCTCTATACCTGTTCCCAGCTTGCATACTTTCCATTTCTTCTTTCCATCTGGAGAAATTGCTCAGTCCTACTTTGACACTCCCTCCTTTCCCCATGTGGTCTCCCTGGACCATTTCAGCTGTCTTTGCTCCTGTAGCCACCTAAAGATTTTGTAGAATGCACCCCAAAATTGAGAACAAATTTTGGGTTAGTGATTGAGGCTGCTTCATAGAGGCATGTCTTCTTTTTCTAACAAAACATTAAGCTTTGCTAAACTTTAAGCTGCTTCCAGAAAGGAATAGCTTTCTTCTTGAATCTCCCTCAGCATCTAGGGTGAAGACCTTGGGTAATGAAGAACTAACTTTGAGCCACAGAGATTTTGCATAATAGATTACACAAATTATTTGAGTGTGGCGTTTCCTGTTGGGACCTTGATTAATACAAAATGATATCATTCTTTAGGTGTAAAAAGGGATGTAGCCATTTAAAAAGTGCTATGACTTTTTCTCTTGTGAAGCCAAGAATCCCTTTGTAAAATAGAAAATCACTTTCTAATTTTTCATTTAAATAATATCTATAATTTTTGAGTTTATTATGACTTTCTTAATTTTTANGGATGTAGCCATTTAAAAAGTGCTATGACTTTTTCTCTTGTGAAGCCAAGAATCCCTTTGTAAAATAGAAAATCACTTTCTAATTTTTCATTTAAATAATATCTATAATTTTTGAGTTTATTATGACTTTCTTAATTTTTATTTTTTATTGAAGTATAGTTGATTTACAATGTTTTAGGTGTACAGAAAAGTGGCTCAGTTATACATATATGATCTTTTCAGATTCTTTTCCATGATAGATTATTACAAGAGATTGTATGTAGTCCCCTGTGCTATGCAGCAGGTCTTTGTTGTTTGTCTGTTTTATATATAGCAATGTGTATCCATTAATCCCAAATTCCAAATTTATCCCACGGCTTTTTTCCCTTTTGGTAACCATAAGTTTATTTTCTACGTCTGTGCGTCTGTTTCTGTTTTGTAAATAAGTTCATTTGTATCATTTTTTTAGATCCCACATATAAGTGATATCATATGATATTAATTATCATGACATTTCTACATAGAACTAAGGAAAAATGAAAAATAGCAAAATCGTAGAAAAGGATGAAGTTTTACAAATGGTAGTTTTCTGATATGGTCTGATCACAGGTCTAGATGTTTCTGGGTTTGGTGGTTAGTTTATGAGTAGTCCAGTCCTGAGTTTCCCTCTGTTTGAAATCTCAGAACTCATCTCCCTTCCACCCTTGGCTACCCCATCCTACTCCCCAAGGACAGGGTTGCTGTTCGAGTTCTGAGTGGGTATTATGGACATCAGACTCTGGAACCCCTTTTGGTCTGAATGAATCACTGCAGTTTCCACCCTTGGAGAATTTAAGTCCCCGGTGGTCTAGTTGCCCTTCTGTTCTATGACCATTTATGGCATTGCTCTGCATGCTTCTTTAAATGATTCAAGTCTTCTGAAATTTCTTCCTTGAGTGTTTCCCAATTCATTCAAAACCTCAGAAGAGATTCTGGTCTGTAATGCTGAGTAACCATGTCTGCTTAACTAAGTACACTCCCCAAACTAATAGAAAAAATGGGTACTGTGTATGATTCAGAAATTTATGAAGATAAAATATCATAAATTGTTCCAGTGGTCACAGTTCTTAGATGATTACCATGACTTGCTTGCAAAACAGCTGGAACTAGGATTAGATCTCTGATCTGGAGATGAGTCGGTCACTGAGGCGAGTTCACAGAGAAACATGTGCCAGTCTTAATGTTGTCCATACTTTCTCTGTACCTTCCTGTTTTTTTTTTTTTTTTCCAGATAAGCCTGCTGATCTGTCCTTTGCAGACTTCTATGCAATGAGTGAAGACCAAACAACAACTATTACCTGAGAGACCAAGGCTGTAGCTGATCTTCCCCCACGGTAGCTGAAGTGGACAGAGCTAACAGCCATGAGACTGGTGCTTCCCTTCAATGTGGGGATCAGGAAGGTGTGAGAGAGACTTAGGCATTGAGGCTCCCACTTTGGGCATTTGCAATGTCATCCAGTGACATTTTCTGACACTGAGATGGTCAGAGGCAAGGACACTGGGCCGTGTTGCTGGTGAGGGAAACTGAACACATGACTGTCTCCCTTGTCTCCATCAGAAAGCTATCTAGGGTCCCATGAAATGACCAACTCTTGGCTTTGGGGAAGCTCATTCCCATCTTTGGACTGCTCTAGCCACTGGGAAACAGTTTTTCACACTTGATATTTGCATATATTGTGTTCGAGTTTTGCTTTCCTTTTGCATGTCTACTTGAAACTTTTGTTCAGTTTATTTGAGAAACTTTGAGGACATCCTGGTCTGCAGTTTGGTGGGTAGAACCTCCAAGGTGATGGGAAAAGGAGATCTTGCCTAAGATTTGACAGCTTGGGAAAATAGAAAGATTATACCTTTTACAAATGGTCTTAAATAGTTTATTTTGCTATGTAACCAACTTGATTTACTTATTTATGCCCCACCTCAATTTACAAATGATTTTACATCATTGAATTTATACCAATAACAGGTAAAAGTAAATGATAAAATAAAAATAGTAATAGAAACCCAGGGCCAAGGGTAAGGAAAATACAAATAAGCCACTCTTACAGGTAATAAAATTTCAAGGATAGGGCTTTGAGTTCAACCCTTGGTCAAAAAGGGTTCAGTTCAGTTTTCAGTCACTCAGTCATGTCCGACTCTTTGCGACCCCATGAATCGCAGCACACCAGGCCTCCCTGTCCAACACCAACTCCCGGAGTTCACTCAGACTCACGTCCATCGAGTCTGTGATGCCATCCAGCCATCTCATCCTCTGTCATACCCTTCTCCTCCTGNGGGGCTGAGTTCGATCTCTAGTCAGGGAGCTAGGTCCCACATGCTGTAACTAAGATTCAACACAGCCAAATAAACACATAAAAATAAATATTAAAAAAGAGCCATTGCAGCTTGAGTATTTTCTAACTATGAATTCTCATGTAACACGTTCTTGATATTTCTGATAATTCCCATCACCTTTGAGATAAAGTGAAACTCCTAAAATGGCCTTTCCTCTCCCTCCAGACTGTTTGTAATTGCACCTTCTTCCCACTCTGGCTCTTCCCGCTTCTTCCCACTGTTCCCACTCCGGGCTTCTCTGGTGGCTCAGACAGTAAAGCGTCTGCTGCAATGCCGGAGACCGGGATTCGATTCCTGGGTCCGGAAGATCCCCTGGCGAAGGAAATGGCATTCCACTCCAGCCCGGAAGATCCCCTGGAGAAGGAAATGGCATTCCACTCCAGCACCCTTGCCTGGAAAATCCCATGGACGGAGGAGCCTGTAGACTATAGTCCATGGGGTCACAAGGAGTCGGGCACGACTGAATGACTTCACTTTCACTTTCCCACTGTCAGCCCTGAAGGCTTACTGAGTGGCTTTCTCTCTTGGAACACTGTTCTCTTGCCTCTGTCTGGGGCGTCCTCCACCCCAGGTCAAGTGTGGTCAACTATTTGTCACCTCAAGGAAGTCCTCCATGCTTTCTACCTCCAAATGCCCCGCCCTTAGATCTGTTAGGTCCTTGTGATTTCTCTGTCTCTAGCACCACTCTTGACAGGATGTTGGTCGTTAATAAATATTTGTTGAATGAATGAGAGGCTGAAGAGCCCTACAACTAAACAGATTTTGTAAGCAAGATTTTCAAGCAAGATTTTAGCTGCTAAAGGAAATTTTCTAGATGTATTTATTTTATTGCTATCCATGCGTTTTTTCCCCTTCTCTCTTTTTCTACCCCCCCTGACTTAAGATACAACCATGGAAATAAATGCCTCTCAGAGTCCATGAATTTTAGAGTCATTTTGCTTAGAGATGTGATGGTTCAAGGGAAGTATGTTCTTTGCGGTGGCTTTTATTAAAGAAAAGATCAAATTTTTGAGACACCGTATAGGTTTAACTTTCTCGTAAGGGGAATGGAAAATAGTTGGCTCCTCATTAGTAGGGGCCATTACTGCCTGATTGGTTTGACCTGAACACGAGTGCTCAGCCCGGCTCTCTTCAGTGCAGATGTATTTCCTTGCTCCAGTTTGGGTCCAGCGGAACTGGCTCCCACACCATTCTTTAGAAGGCATGTCTACTGGTACAGAGAAGGCAACCATGCCAGGGCTGAGCAAGCCTCGTTGCTGATTAAATCAATTCTCTGAAAAGCATTTTGATACTTAAAAAATTAGTTTTGTTTTTCTGGAACATCGACATATATAGAACCCTTGAAAACCACTGACTATACATTGGGCTTTACTGATGTGCTATTTCTGAAGCTTACTGGGTTTTTACCACCCCCAGAGCGTTTCTTCAGAATTCACATATGTGGTATTGACCATCCCCTCGGGACTCTAAACGAGCGAGTGCTCTAAGTGGACAGTGGCATCTTGACCCACGCTGCGGGCAGAGGCCTGGGGAGGAGAGGCGTAATTGCGGTGGTCTGGGAGACACAGGCTGTCTCCTGTGGAAGGGCCGTGGCCATCACTTAGAAATGGCATGTCTCCAGAGGTGCAACAGTGTCGAGCACAGGCTGAACATATTTCCAGAGAGATGTGGGAGGACAAAGGGTTACTCCAGCCTAGGCCGGGGATGCTGTTTCTCTTGGAGGGCTTTACTTCTTTTTTTTTTTTTTTAATTTTTAAAAAAAATTTTCTGGCTGTGCCAACATGGCATGTTGGATCTTAATTCCCTGACCAGGGATTGAAACTGCATCCCTTGCATTGGAAGCATGGTGTCTTAACCACTGGACTGCCAGGGAAGTTGGGTTTTACTTCTCTGGGCTTCTGGTATTTGCCTGCTGCAACCCTCTGGGATGTGCTTCTACAAGGATTTTGCCCCAAATATCACTGAAGTCCCTTTCTGTGCAGTCACTATCCCTTTCCAAAGAAGTTACACTGACAGAATTTTCTGATCACAAATTTATATTTTTTACTTGAATGACAATTTGTTCATCAAATAGTTATTACAGTTGTCTCTGAGGAGTTAAGACTTTAAAATCTAATAAAAATAGTAGCATAAAAGCAAATATATGGATAAGTATATGTATGTATGTATTCATATGTATTTGCTTTTATATATTTTCATACATGGGGGCTTCCATGGTAAAGAACCCTTCTGAAATACTGCAGACCCAGGTTTGATCCCTGGGGAGAGCCCCTGAAAAAGGAAATGGCAACCCACTCCAGTATTTTTGTTAGAGTATTCCACGGACAGAGGAACCTGGGGGGCTGCGGTCCATGGAGTCACAGAGTCGGACACGACTGAGCGACGAACACATTTTTTTAGCTTAAAAAATTTTTTTCATGCATAAAATCAAACTCAAGAGACTTAAGCCTTTCCTCCTGTAATTGGAATCTTGGTCTCCATTAAGAAAATGCACCTTCTTATGACTTATAGACTTAATGTCTGAATCTGTTATATTTTGGGAGAAACTAAGTTGGAATTCCAAGAAAACTTTTTTGGAGACTGCCTTGCTCACAGGTAAGAAACCCATCAGACCCCACAGAAGAGGGCCAGGCACTCCCCCAAAACCCCCGAATTGCTGAGAGTAATTCTAAACCCATGTGTATGGAAGCTCCCAACATCAGTCCAAAGAAACACGTCAATGCTCTTTCAGGGTATTTCTATCCAAGAATGTGGTTTCTTTCTGTATGCGGTTTCTTTTAAATGTGCAATACATTACTGCAATACAGGTCTGGGGAAGAAAAAAATAAAGATGGATACGTGTAATTAAAATAAAACCGGGGCCATAGGAGACTGTTTACAGAACAGTAAAGTGTTAAAAAAAAAAAATCAGAGGTTCTCAGAACCCCCACCCCTAAAGGAGGAGCCTTTTAAATACAGAAGTTATTTTACTTCTGTATAACTTATGCAGTTACAAAGCAGCAGATGCCTGCTTACGGACCTCCAGAGATGGAGGCAGGCTGCACTGGTCAGTGCCGGGACATGTGGAGAGTCTTCCGACAGCTCACCTGCTGGAGACAGCCTAATCCTCTCCCTGCACTCGGTGGAGGGAGCCGTTCTCAACTGACACTGAACGGAGATCCTGAGAACGTACTCCTCGGGGTAGGAAGCAGAGTCCACTGGTTAGAGGCGTGGGCATGAGAAGTATTTAACAAACCAGACAAAAACCAGCTGCCACTGTCTGAACCCCCATCCCCATCCCCCATGCCTTGATCATTTTAATCCTGAACTGTAAATACTAAATGAGAAGGAAAGATTAACAGGTTACAGCAAAAATAATCAAAGATGAGGCCATAGTTAATGACTCCAGCATCAGAGGGTCAATTTGTTAGCCTAAATGCTTCAAAAATGCAAGAGGCCAGGCCAATCAAAGCCTATTCTTTTGGATGACATATGCTTCCATCATTAGCCAGTTTAGTGGGGGTTATTTTTATAGGGGCTTAGGAAGGCCACCCAAGCTTGTTTGTTATTTTCTAGTAATTTCTTAAAGCATCCGGATAAGCTTCCCTTCTTCCCACCATGGCTCTCCACCTCATATTTTCCAGAACTCTATCCCTACTTCCTCTGTCAAGAGTAAATCATCACTTCCTCCCAAGAAGGAAAGGCTTTTGGACCTCGGGGACCCATGGCATGGCAGGTGGAGTACTTTCTTTGAATGTTATGCTGCCCTGATGGCTCACCTGGTTTCCCCATCTCCAGGATGGAATCCAGAGCTGGCATCATCACATGGGCATTTTAGTAAACTTATGTGAAGCTCTGAGCATAGGGGATATTTGGAGACACTCACAAAGTTTCATCTTGACCCCCATGTGGCCCCCCTCTTTCGTAAGAATGTTTTCCCTTAAACTTTTCGAGATGAGTCAGAGATAGCAAAAGTAAGAGCTGGAAAAAGTGATCCTCCCAGGAGACCTGGCAGTGAAAGTCTTCCTTCAAAGCAAGTTCTTCATGGAAAATGTCCTTTCTCAAGCATATGAATCTACTAATTATGGAAGAAAACTTCGGATTGGCCATTGCTGTCCAAACGTGTCAGCCTGCCAGTGTGTGACTTTTGGAAATGCCATTCGCACGGTCTGTTTTCCTCTTAGGGCTTCCTGGCTCACACGGCAGCAACACCATGGCCTTCCCAACTACAACATGTTCAATCAGTTCAGCGAAATATTGTCTTGACCACATTCCCATGTGTCTGGCTCTACGTTGCCCAAGGGGAATGCGAACTTGGCCCTCTGTCCCCCGCCTTTTTACTGATGGTGTCACCCCTCAGATTCTTCTGTCCAAACCAAGTACAGACCATTATACACAGCAGGAGGGTTAACTTGGCTCCAGCAAAAGAGAGACCGTTCCCACACATGTATGCTTGTTTTTCAGTGAGCTGCCTAAGGGCACATTTAAGGTACCTCAAGGGTCTTTGAATCCTGGAAGATTTGCTATGAAGTGTTATCTTCTGCATTTCCATTCTGTAAATTTTGATGACCCAGGTGTGACAGGTACAATTACTTTCTACTGACAAAGCATTTGATTAACTGGTCTTTGATTGGGCAATACCTTTTACAGCATGAGGGCAGATCTTGTTTTAGAAAGTGGAATTCCTTAGAGCATTATGTGATGCTTGATTTTACTCTGGGGGGAAAACATCCCTTTCATTTTCTTAGAGACATCTCATTAATAAATGAACCCAGCTATTCAGATTTTTTTATTTTCTAAAAATAGGTTTTGTAAATCTGCAGGGACTAGGGGAAAAAAAAAAAAGATGCAATATAGAGGTGAGTTAACTTGTCTTCTGAGCATCTCAAACTTGATATGGTCCAAACTGGACCTTCCACCCCTAAACCTGTTGTTCCTTCTCCCTGACTAGCTCTAGAGAAGGTCTGGACTGTCCCATTGATTACCCAAATCCCACCATTTTCATACATACTACCTCTCTGTCCTGTCTCTTTCTACCACAGCTTTAATTCAATTCCTTCCCAACTCTTTCCCCCATCTGTATCTCACTTTTCCAGCTCATATTCCTTCCTTTCATGCCACACCTGGAATCATCTCCCTAAATGCCAATGTGAGGGTAACATTTAAAGGCTCCAAAATCTCTCAGGGGCTTTTTATTGCCTGTAAGACCTTTGCTACTAGAATAACACAGAAAGCCATTCATGAGCTCACTGTCCCCTCTGTTCACCTCTTGCTGTTATTGTCTGCCCTTAGCCCTTTGTTGCAGAAATACTTAACCTACTGTAATTTCCCAAATCTTTCATTCTGCTTCTTGCTTTGGTGCCTTCGAATGCTATCTTTGTGCTGAATGAACTCCTACTCATTCTTCAAAATCCTACTCAGATATCACTGTCTCTTTAAGCCTTTTTCTGTATGTTGAATATTCTTATTTTATGGTGTGTACTGCTCTGTACTGTAGAAAAATGTTGGTTCATTTATGTACTTCTTTCTTTAGATTTGAAAATCATCCAGCCTGGTTTATAGTAATTGAATTGAATATGGTGAAGAATTTTAATGAAATTGCTATTGTGGAAAAAATAACTGAGAATTTAATTATCAATCATGTTGCCCAGAAAGTGATATTATTGGATTTGGAAGCCAAACACGTAGCCTCAAGCTTAGGGGTATATTTCATCTGAGACTATACCAAGTAATATCCTGGGTATGAGTAAGTTTACAGAAATATTTGCAAAAAGTTGCCTAGCAGGTGCTCATAATTTCATTGGTAATACAAAGCTGGGTCATTATTAATATGCGAACTAAGTGACTTTCCTTTTATTTTTCATGAAACTCAGTCTTAGTATGTAGACATCTGGCTTGTTAGCACATTTCCATTTAGTGCCTAGTATTGTTGTTTTTAATCCATTACTTTAGTTCTAGTCTTTCAAGCAATTACACTGGTTGTTTCTTACTTTTGGTCTTTTATAAGTTCAATGTTCCTATGCCTTTATTTTTAAAATATATTAAAAATTTTTTAATTATCTTTTTGCATTTGTGTGTGTGTTTTTTTTAAATTTTTAACTGGAGGATAATTGCTTTGCAATGTTGTGTTGGTTTCTGCTGCACAACAGTGCGAATCAGCCATAAGTATACATATGTTCCGTTTCTTGTGAACCCACCCTGCTCACTCCTCCGGGTCATCACAGAGCACCAGGCTGAGCTCCCTGTGTTATATACAGCTTCCCACTAGCCGTCCGTTTACATATGGTAACGTATATGTTTCAGAGCTACTCCCTCAATTCGTCCCTCCCTCTCCTTCCCCTACTGTGTCCATAAGCCTGTTCCCTATGTCTAAGTCTCTGTTCCTGCCCGGCAAATAGCTTCATCAGTACCATTTTTCTAGATTCCATATATATGTGTTAATAAACAATGTGCTTTTCTCTTTCTGACTTGCTTCACCCTGTATACCAGGCTCTAGGTCCTATGCCTTTATTGTGTTAAAGTGTTTCCTCACTCCCTACCTGTGAGGATTCTTCAGACTCACAATTTTACAGTTGGCTGGGATTGTTAACACCTCATCTGATTCTTTTTTCTTTTAGGTTGAGCAAATTGAGAAGCAGTGAAGTGTTTTGTGTGACTGGTGCAGCGGTTGGTGGCTGAGCCAAGACCAGTTGGTCTTGAGACTTCCTCCCAAGCCTGGCGCCCTGTCCACTGCCCAGGTGGTTTCCTTCCATTGGCTTCTTCACTGATCTCTTTCTCCTTCCCAACCTCTTTCAGAGAAATCAGTTCACCTCACCCAACAGTATCCATTCTTCCAGTTTCTTCTATGCTTCTGGGTGTCGGGGTTGGGGGGTGGGGGGAAAGTTGGTCCCCACTGAATCTTACATGTCCTCTTTGAGAAAGGTTTTTGTTTTCCTTCATTTGATTTTATGGTTTTCCAATATCCTTACTGGGTATATTTTCTTTAGACCATCTATACTCTATTTGTGTGGTTAAAATACGTGATCTATTTCATTTTTCTTTCTTTCACATTTTCCTTAGTAGAAAACAATCCTAAATTTTGGTTAGCACATACCATTTCCTTATAAAACATTATGGGTTACTTTGGATATTGACATTCTTCAATTAAAAGTAGGATTCTTTTCATAGAAGGTCAGAAGACTCCTGCTCCAGGCTGAGTCCCACTGCTTCCATTCCCTTTAAAACATCTTCCCTCTGTGTCAAACCTTTGCTTGAAGACATCCAAAGATAGGGAGCTCGGTATTTCTATGAAATTCCAACTGCCTCTGGGCACACTACCTTTTAAAATCTTCTTTTTAATCCAGTTTAGTCAGGCTCTCTCTCAGTAATATAATTCTGAGTTCAGAGCCATAAAAAACAACTCGAGTTCTACTTTCAGCCAACTAATCCTGTATTTGAAAACAGCTTTCATTTCCCCCTGCGCCTGTTCTTCCTTTGGCTAAACATTCCCATTTCCTCTAAACCGTGATCCAACAATTTGGTTTTCAGTTCCCCCATCATCCTGATGACCTACTAAAGGGCCAGAAATGACTGCAGTTCCCCAGGTGGACTCTGAGCAGAGAGGCTGAGCTCTCCTCCTATTCCTGATCTGGGCGATCACGCTTCTTCACGCGAGGCATCTTTCTGCCAACTCACACGGAGCGGTTTGTTATGTGGTGACACATCCTCCGCGAAAGATAGGCTCAAGTCCTAAGCCCTAGGAACTCAGAAAGTGGCCTTGTTTGGAAACAGGGTTTCACAGAAGTAACTAAGTAAAATGAGGTCTTTAGGGCAGGCCCGAGTCCAACCCTTATGAAAAGGGAAAATTAGGACACAGAGGCAGACACTCACAGGGGAAGGATCAAGTGGCGGCGCTGGGAGAGGACAGCCACGCGACTGGAGGGACGCGCGGACAAGCCAAGGAGCGCCAAGCATGTTTGGCAAACACCAGAAGCCGGGAGAGGCAAGGAAGGCTTCTCCCGTGGAACCACCGGAGAGTGCGTGGCCCTGCCAACACCTTGATTCCAGATTTCTGGCTTCCAGGACTGTGAGACGACACATTTCTGTTGTCTGAAGTCACTCCGTCTCAGTACGCTGTTGTAGCGGTCCTGGGGAGAGGATGCACTGCCCTTTCACCTAAGCCCCCGGCCTGTTATTCCCCATTCTGTGATCTCTTTCCCTTCCCTCGAATAGTTCCTGGTCTTTCCAATCCATGTGAAAAGCTCTCTATTTATTTTAAGTTTCATTTTTGTTTGATTTGGCTCATCGCCTAAGCCAGTTGAGATCTTGGATGTCCTGTTTCCATCACGTGGGTATTTGTTATCTGTTTCAGTGTAGAGTCCCCTAGAGTTGCTGGGAGTCCTTATTCAAACCACTGGGGAAAGCACTGACCGAGATAAATAGATACTCCAGAAATTCCCTTTAGGTCGATGCTGACTTTCTTTGCTGTGGTCATTCAACCTGTTTTAGACCCAGCCAACTTCCTTGATACAATTTAAAACTTTCTGTCTTGAATACAAGACAAAATATTATGAAAGACATTGTCTAACATCTTGCTGCAATCATGATATGCCATTTTATGTCATTCTTTCTTGCCAATTCAGTAGCTCTATCAACAATTAATCTGGGATGATTTACTCCATATTATCCCTATTTCTTTTTTTTTAAACTTGATTTTCTAAGTCAACTCAAACCAAGTTATTAATAATTCAGTCAAGAATCTTGACTGAAACATCTATCAAATCTTTTTGTGGAATCTGTCTCTTTTCTCTGACAATGTAAACCATAATTCTCTTCTATTTTTTTCTGGCTCTTCAAGGATTCAGCTCAGAGAACATATTTGCATCCCCAAGCCTCTCCCCAATCCTCTCCAAATATTCATATGTATTTTTTCCTAATCATGAGACTTAATTTTTTTCACAATTATACTCTTATAATTTCTATGCTTATCTTGGTTTTGATTCACTCTTAGCATTATTTCTTCTGACCTTTTCAGCCTGAAGATTGTTTTTGACAGGGAAGATGAAACACATAAGTTTGAACTGAACTCTTATGCATATGCAATGCATATAATACACGTATAAACATATAATAATAATTACATCTTAAATTTCTTACATTTTGAAATAATGAAAGCATTTTGATACATACTCCATTCTGTAGGTGGACAGCTATAATTGTCATATATGTTCTCAACTTTACTTGATACAAGGATCAGTCACTGAATATTTTCTTTGAGCATCCTTTTCTCAAGGTTGACCTCAATTTCTCTTGCCAAGAAATAAAGATTTGTTTCTTCTTGATAAAGTTTAAGAATGTCCTTGAACAGTCTAGTTCATTTTAACTACATAATTTTTGAAGAGGGCAGTATGTAGGTCAATACCAAAATAGCTTATATACATTGTTGTACATATTGTCTGAAAGACTGCATACCACACTAGAAAAAGCAAATTCTGTATATAATATGGCAAAATACCCAGAGCCTACCTGTTTAAGGAGCATCACATAAAATTTGAGTTGATGAAGGAAATGGCAACCCACTCCAGTGTTCTTGCCTGGAGAATCCCAGGGATGGGGGAGCCTGGTGGGCTGCCATCTCTGGGGTCGCACAGAGTCGGACACGACTGAGGCAGCTTAGCAGCAGCAGTAGCAACAGCAGGGAATCATTGACGTGCTTTGTCAATGCTAAAGGCATCTGTAAGAGGCATTAGACCCAGGAGCTGACTGTCCTTGTCACATTTTGGAAATTATTGCCCAGATCTACCTGTTACTTAAAGTAGGATGTGACAGCCAGATGGATTAAAATCTCACACCTGGCCTTCCACACTGGAGTTGCAGCTGGGCAAGCAAGGAACGGCACAGAGGGTAGGTGGGAAGACACGGTTCTCAGGCGCTCTTTAGGTATATGATCGGAATTGGTGCCAGGAACCCACAGCAAGTCATGCTCTAACGCAACCAATGTATACTAGGTAACTGCTTTGTACCAGGCATTATAAGTGTGGGCAGTCCAGGTTGGCAATGGGTAAGACAGACAGTTGGCTGGTGTTTAGTGTCAGATCTTTAGTCCCTGAGAAGTAGTCTTGGAAAGATATATAGACAGGACCACAGGCATTTCAGGGGAACTAGGATTCCAGGAAGGTATCAGAATGAATGGGGAAGTGGTCACATGGAGAAAGCTTAGGAAGGAGTGCTCAGAGGAGGGTGTTAGCAGATGAGCTCTTTGCTGGGTAAGTAAGGATGTGACTTATGTAGCAGAGCAGGCACTTCAGTTCAGTTCAGTTCAGTTCAGTCGCTCAGTTGTGTCTGACTCTGACATGGGGTCTGCGACCCCATGAATTGCAGCACACCAGGCCTCCCTGTCCATCACCAGCTCCCA
>SJYV01009358.1:356883-390660 GCA_006410875.1 Neotragus pygmaeus | reverse complement strand
CCCATCTATTTCCCATGAAGTGATGGGACCAGATGCCATGATCTTCGTTTTATGAATGTTGAGCTTTAAGCCAACTTTTTCACTCTCCTCTTTCACTTTCATCAAGAGGCTTTTTAGTTCCTCTTCACTTTCTGCCATAAGGGTGGGGTCATCTGCATATCTGAGGTTATTGATATTTCTCCCAGCAATCTTGATTCCAGCTTGTGTTTCTTCCAGTCCAGTGTTTCTCATGATGTACTCTGTGTATAAGTTAAATAAGCAGGGTGACAATATATAGCCTTGATGTACTCCTTTTTCTATTTGGAACCAGTCTGTTGTTCCATGTCCAGTTCTAACTGATGCTTCCTGACCTGCATATAGGTTTCTCAAGAAGCAGGTCAGGCAGGCACTTAGGGACAGGCTTTGGTGACCACAAGGCAAGTTTGACCGTGACTAGAGAGCTGGGGAGGGTATCTATATTTTGTTTCTGGCCAGACTGGATGCAGGTGTCTTATGGTGGAAGGGACAAGACAATGAGGGAGGCCCAGGTTGTTTCTGTATTGGAGCGGGGCTGGGACTGAGCCTGCTGGTATTTTCTAAGTCACCACGGATTGTTTACATTATTTCTCTCACATCTGTTAGCATCAAATTGTGGATGAGATGGATCAGAGCTACCTATTTGAGCTGTATATTCCAGGGATCCTTTTACAGAGACTCTAGAACTAGAGGATAAGTCAAAAGAAATAATATTTGGCCCTTGGAAAATTCTGGAAGATGTTACCTTGGGAAATGTAGGCACCCAATAAAATTCTGAGGTCCCTTCATGGTGACTCTGCTCTTATGATCATAGTTATTCCTAGACCCTTTTCCTATTTTTTAAAAAATTTATTTATTTGGCTGTATTGGGTCTTAGTTGCATCGTGTGGCATCCTTTGACTGTTGCAGACTCAGTAATTGTGGCTTCTGGGCTCCAGAGTGTGCAAGCTCAGTTGCAGCATGTGGGTTTTGTTGCTCTGCAGCACATGAGATCTTAGTTCCCCAACCAGTAATCCAACCTACATGCCCGCATTGGAAGGAGGATTCTTTACCACTTGGGCCACCAGGTAAGTCTCTAGACCCCTTTCCTATTAGCCAGGATCCTTCTGGCCTGGACAAGGCTTTGAATATTGATGCAATTTATGATTACTTTCAAATTTCTCTTTCCTTGTCACAAACTTGACAGAGAGCATTAAAAAAATCACTCACTCAGTTGTCCCTTTATGCAGATGGTCTATCATTTGAGTAACTAACACCATTTTCCTCTGAAGAATGAGCTGAGATCATATTTGATAGACACAGATACATTTTCTCCAGGACTTGAGACTGCTTTAGTAGCTATCAGACATTTCTCAAAGATCTGGTGAGATAGATTTATTTTTGAACATCTTGGTAATGATAGCAAACTGTGTCATTTGTCTTATCATTTTCACCAACAGACTTCTTGATTAATCTAATGTTGCTGCCAGAAACAGACTTCACATCCTCTCAAGATTGGAAACTCTCTGGATGCTTTTATTGACTGCCTTATATGACTTTTCTCTAGTTAATATACAATCAACATGGTTTTAACTTCTTCTAAAGTAAAGGAGAGATGGGAAAACAGCCTACAATGCATTATTTTCTATTTTCAGTGTGTGGTGGCTATTTATCCTTTGATAAAGGAGAATGCTCTTTCAAATAATAAAAAGGACAACATCATTATTTGGTTCTAACCAAAAGTTCTAAAAGTCCTACCGTCTTCCCCTCTTTTCTCCCTCCTTTCTTTTCTTTTTATGCTTCAGCAATTATTTATTGAGTGCCACCTCTAACTGATTGGTCACTGTACCCTGCCCTCGTGGGGCTTATGCTTAAGAGGGAGACAGTTGCTAAGCAACTGATTATGAAAGTTAACTTATAAGAAAATCTGGCTCTTGCTTGTTACCATCTGGGTTTTTCCCACTGATGATCTGAAGTCCCTTGTTTTGTGACCTTTGCTGGTACCTGTCTGATAAAATCCTCTGCTGTTGCCTGAAGGAAGTCACAAACCACAGTGACTGAACCTCCTCTAATTCACAAAATCTTCTTGCATTCCTTGGGACCTTCAGGGCTAATACCACTGTATTGGGTCTCCTGAATGTATTACAGTTCCAAGGCAGCTCTTGCTAAACCTTTCCCACTCTCTTTAATCACGACGACTCCTCTCTGCACAATCTCCCACTCCCTTTTCTCATGAGAGGTCAAAGCCAACATAACTCTTCAGCGCAAGATTTCTGTATCCAGCTCAAGATTTATGTTCCCCAAATCATTGATTCTTCTGTAAAAAATGTCTCCTTTCTCCTTCTCTTAGAATAAGTCTCATTTCTCTCTGCAGACTTGCTCTCTCTAGCTCATGTCCTCTTATCTTCTTTGGACATTTGTTCAAAAAAATCTTGTTCTCTCCCCCCTCACCCCTAACTCTGATTTTTACCAACCTTTAATTGACTTATTTCTCTATAACTCATATAGCTCAAATCTCCTTCACACTTAAAAACAAGAGGCAGAAGCAAACAATAGCAACATCAGCAATCATTAACAAAAACAGAAAAGCACTATCATAAAAAAGAATGAAATAATGCCATTGGAGTGACATGGATGGGCCCAGAGATTATCATACTGAGTGACGTAGGCCAGACAGTGAAAGCAAAATATCATATAATATTGCTTTTATGTGGAATATACAGAAAAAGGTACAAAGGAACTTATTTACAAAACAGAAAATAGAAAGCACAGATGTAGAAAATAAACTTATGGTTACCAGGTGGCAAGAGGGTGGAGAGACAAATTGGGAGATTGACATTGACATACATACACTACTATATATATGAAATAGATAGACAACAATAAGTACCTATTATATAACACAGGGAACTCTACTCAATACCCTCTAATGTGGGAAAGCAATGTAAAAATGAGTGGCTAAGTGCATAGAATGCCTCACATTAACTAGACTTCAAGAGACAGGAACACTACAACTAGCTGTTGATTTATAGGTATTTTATTTTTACAAATTTACCACCTTTCTGAGTTCACTAAGCCCCAACTGGGGCTTCTAGATATAAAATTATCTCACTTCTAAAAAGAAAACCGTGGGTATATGTATAACTGATTCTGTTTGCCACTTTGCTGTATATCTAAAACCAACACAACGTTGTAAATCAACTATACTATAATAAATTGTTTTAAAAAGCCCTTTCAGAATATTTCAGCCTATGTTGTTTGCCTCTCATCCCTTCCCACTCCCTTTTTAACCTCCTCCCTGACCTCCTGATTAGCACTGTTTTCTTTTGAAGGTGACATTGAGTGACTAGCCCCTGATTTACTCGCTTATTTAAGATAAGTGCTTGGTTACTTTTGTATGGCAGGCTCTATGAGAGGTATGGGGGTGAGCTTCCAGTCCATGCCTTTGGAGAACATTTGCAGTGCAGGATAACTATTAGAACAGAGGTGGGGTGCGCAAGACATGGCAATTCCCACGTGTCACAGCCCTTTCATTCAGCTCTACAGGAACAGATGGTGTTGAATACTTTTGTTCCTGAAACATTGCCTTGTAGATTCCACAGCACTGCACTATTTAGGTTTGTTCTTAACTCGTGGAGGCATTCCTCCTCTGCTTCTTAAATTGAACATCTTTACCAGTTTTTGCCCTTTCTATGCAGACATAGACTCCGCTTCTTTTTTTTTTTCTTTAAAAAACTTTTTATTTTATATTGCAGTAGAGCTGATTGACGGAGGAGCCTGGTGGGCTGCAGTCCACAGGGTTGCTAAGAGTTGGACATGACTGAGCGACTTCACTTCACTTTCATGCATTGGAGAATGAAATGGCAACCCAGTCCAGTGTTCTTGCCTGGAGAATCCCAGGGACGGGGGAGCCTGGTGGGCTGCTGTCTCTGGGGTCACACAGAGTCAGACACGACTGAAGCGACTTAGCAGCAGCAGCAGAGCTGATTGACAATGTTGCGATAGTTTTAGGCGGATACAAGGGATTCAGCCATACACATGCATGTATCTACTCTCCCCCAAACACCCCTCCTCTCCAGGCTGTCACATAACACTGAGCAGAGTTCCCTGTGCTGTGCGGTAGGTCCTTGCTGTTAGCCATTTTAAATACAGTAGTGTGTACAAGTCGATCCTCAAAACCTCTACTTTGCCAGCCATGGCTCTGTTAATTGCAGCTGAAAGATGAAGACTGGGAAGAGCTGAGACTTGGAAGTATGCACCTTCACTGAAAGAGGAGCCTGGCGGGCTGCAGTCCAAATGGTCACTAAGAGTCAGACTTGACTGAGCAGGAAGGAATATCCTCACTGAGCGCCAGGCTCAGAAGGAAACCAGGGGGGCAAGTCCCGCCAGGTATAGTGCAGTATACAGAGAGAGGACAGGTGCTCAGTTAATACACAGCATCAAGAGATGTTACACAGACAGGACATGATGATCCTGAGAATTAAGGCCCTTACCAGCTCTCCTGAACTATCTTGGTGGCCTCCAAGCTCTATTCTCTGCACTAACTCCAGGTTTGTCCTGGTGAAGCATAGCCCTAATCACATCACTGTCTTTTAAAAATACCTTCAGCTCAATCCCCAGACCCACTATTCTGATTTCTAATGCCATTAATTTGTTTGGACTTTTGAGGCTTTATTATTAAATGGCATTATATGACCTGTTCTCTTTACTGTCTGGCATCCATTCTACAGCATTCTGCTGTAGAACTTTGTGGGTTTTTTTTTGTTTTTTGTTTTTTGATTTTTTTTTGCTCAGTAAAATTCCACTGTAATAATGTACAACAGTTTTCTTGCCCACTTTGCTGATGATCATTTGGGTTCTTTCCTGTTATGGCTTTAGAGAATGAAGTACCTTTGAAGATTAAAAAAATAAAAACACCTTCAGTAGTGTTCAAGATTCCTAGCATTCAAGACTTTTTGTGATTGGGTGTTTTAAGCATCGGTTCTCTGTTTTTCTTGCTTGGGATCATGTGCTTTAACCAAACTGTCCTCCTCAATAGTTCATGAACACCCTCCATGGTGTTTTCCTCTTTCCCCTATGACCTCTCTCCCTCTGCCTCTATCCCTAAATCATTTTATGCTTTCAACTTAGCCAAATGCACGTTTCTACAACATGTTCTTGATTTTATCATCCGGAGGGAATTGCATCATTTTCCAAGTTACTAATGCTAATTTTTTAATTTTATTTTGGGGCATAGCCAACTAACAAAACAATGTTGTGACAGTTTCATGTAAACAACTGATGCTAATTTTTAATATTTCTTTTGACATTTGCTACAGCAAAGAGCACAACAAGGTTATTTACATATTCAACTTTCTTATTAGGCTGAATACTCCTTAAAGGAAGAAGCCATGATTATAACCATCTTTGTATGTATTTTCAGTTCCTAAGACAGAATGTTGCACATTGGAAATGCTCAATAAATGTATACCGAGTAATCCCTTAAATTGTGCTGCAAAGGAAAGTTGCTGTTATTATTCTTTGATTCATATAAATTTATATTCTTCTCTGGAAATTATCCCCAGAACTGTGTTTTGAGTTTATATTAAGTTTATGATTCGGTGAATGACAAGTTTCTCTGGAAAACATTAAACTGAGAATGCTATGTTCCATCTTTTCAATCAAATATGAATTTCCCATTCAAAAGAAAAAAGCATCCTTTAAGAAGGTCGAACAGGAGGGCACTTTTGAAAAAGCTTTTCTGTCTGTATTTAGATTAATTCAAGGAAATTCTCTAATTCTGAGCCCATACTTTTTTTTGCCATGTCAATTGGAACATTTTCATTCACTTCTAGCTTTTTCTCTCTCCAGGCCTATGATCTCCAGGCCAGTTTTAGAGGAGAAGGTTCATTCAGATCAAGGCAGTTGAGATTAATAGTGGAGCTGAGAGTAGTATGGCAGGGGGTTAAGGAGGAATCTCGGAGTAATTCAGTAACAGGATCCTGGATGAGGACCAGTTGTAACTGATGAGGGTGAAGGAGGAGATCAATAGCCACCAAAAATATTAGATGTCTCGATTCAGGGATGTCTAGCTGACCATCAAGCCAAGTTATCATTGCTGGACTTTCTAAACATAAGAGCTAGAGACACATTGGAAAACCAAGGTAGGTAGATCTTGGTAGTCATCTACTAAAAATCAGTGTCTACCATGCTCCTATCTTTAACTGGCATTGTGTGTGTGTGTGTTCAATCAGTCGTGTCCAACACTTTCCGTCCCCATGGACTGTAGCCCGCCAGGCTCCTCTGTCCATGGGATTTTCCAGGCAAGAGTACTGGAGTGGGTTGCCATTTCCTCCTCCAGGGGATCTTTCTGACTTAGGGATCAAACCCACGTCTCTTGCATCTCCTGAGTTGTCAGGTGGATTTCTGCTACTGTACCGCCCGTAGTTGACATTAAACAGATATAAATGATCAATGAGCTAAAAAGAAGGGGATTCTGAAGTCATTGCTAGCACTGGAATAGTCTCCAGCCTTGAAGTGAGTGAAAATATCCTCTACTGTCCTGTTCATCTTAACAACCTTGGTCTTCTCACCCCTCAAATTAGTTTTTTGAGATTACAGGACTCCCAAGGGCCATCCACTTCTCAAAATTTGGGCTGTTATGCCCCCCTAAGGTATACTCTCTGCTCTCTCTAGATTAGTATCAGCTCTGTCCTTGGGGTCCACTCCATAACTTTGGGCTACCTTCCTCATTTTTGGCTGTTACATTGAAAACTTTAACCCAAGAAGTCAACTCCTCTTTAAGAAACCCACAATGTCTAATATCAGCTGACTTCTCCTGTTATGCACTCTTGTTGTTCAAACTCACTATTCCCCTATCAAAAATCCAAACCAGCTGTTTAAAAACCTCAGTTCTATAGACTTACAACCTAGGGAACTTAGTATTTCATAAGTAAAAAAAATCTATTGCAAAATCACAAACATTATTTATTATTTAGGTATTATTTCTTGGTGTGCTAAACCGTAACAGCCATCTCCTTCTTACTTTAGTTTCATCTTTTGTTTATACAGTTTAAAACTGTTTCTTGTGGCAGGCAGGGAGGTGTATTTTCTATTTCAGAATATTCATTTGCACCGAAGTTCTATTCTTTTACACACACACACACACACACACACACACACACACACACCCTTCTTACATCTCCAATCCTATTAAACTTCACTCAATTTTTCTTTCCTATCATCATGATGACTACAGGTTCTAAGCTAAAATGCTGAACATGTTGTCTGATAAATGACTTGTCATTTCCAGGGTAGGAGATAACTTTCAGATCTAAAATGGAGGGATTTCTGATCCTTTTATGATTATAAGCCATAGCCCATCAGGATATCTGAAATTCAGCTATGTCTGGAAAGCCTGATATATGAAATAATCACACTCATAGACTTCCATTTTTGCTATGATACTTATTTTGTCCCTTGACTATATTTTGTTTTATGATCTTCTATTGTCTAAAAATTTGCTCTTTGGGAGAGCAGAGGTCGTGCTTTATATTATTTTTCACTTCTTTAATTTTTTTCTGGACAACTAGGTGCATAATGTCACAAGGTATGTCTCACTCATCAGATAAATTATATAAAAACAGTATATTAACTATAACATGAAATCTTGTTGTTTTTCAGGCATTTGTCCTGGACAATAAATGATTCTTTTTCTCACACGTTATCCTTTCAACTTTAAGCATCTTTATTAGTTTTCTATTGGTTCTATAACAAATTACTACAAAGTTAGTGGCTGAAAGCAACATACTTATTTATTATCTTAGAGCTCTGTGGGTCAGAGTCCCACATGGGTCTCACAGAGCTAAAATTCAAGGTTTTGACAGGGGTTCATTCATTTCCAGAGGCTCTTGGGGAGAACCTTCTTACTTGCTTTTCCAGCTTCTAGGTTTTCCCCGCTTCCTTGGCTTGTGGGCCCTACCTCCATCTAAAAGCCTGAAATGTTGCATCTCTCTGGTCCTTATTCTCTTCTCACATCTAATGCTTACTTATCATAGCTGGGAGTTTTTCCATTTAAGAAATCATGTGATCATTACTAAGTGAAGTAAGTCAAGACAGGATGACAGATATGTGATATTACTTATATGTAGTATCTAAAAAAATGATACAGACAGTTTATTTACAAAACAGAAATAGACTCATGGACCTAGAAAACAAACTGTGGTAACCAAAGAGAAAGGTGGGGAGGAGGAACAAATTAGGAGTTTGGGATTAACATATACACACTACTATATGTAAAATAGATAGCCCACAAGGACCTACCATAGTGCACAGGGAGCTCACTCAATATTCTGTAGTGACCCATATGGGAAAAGCATCTGAGAAAGCAGAGATGTGTATATATGCATAACTGAATCACTTTGCTACACATGTAAAACTAACACAACATTGTAAATCAACTATTGCTGTTGTTCAGTTGCCCAGTTGTGTCTGGTCTGACTCTTTGAGACCCTGTGGACTGCAGCATGCCAGGCTTCTTTGTCCCTCACCATCTCCTGAAGTTTGCATTGGTGACGCCATCCAGCCATCTCATCCTCAGATGCCCTCGTCTCCTTCTGCACTAAATTTTCCCAGCATCAGGGACTTTTCCAATGAGTCAGCTGTTCGCATCTGATGACTGACATACCGGAGTTTCAACTTCAGCGTCAGTCTTTCCAATGAGTATTCAGAGTTGATTTCCCTTAAGATTGATTGATTTGATCTCCTTGCTGTTCAAGGGACTCTCAGGCATCTTCACTAGCACCACAGTTTGAAGGCATCAATTCTTGGTGTTCTGCCTTCTTCACAGTCCAGTTCTCACGACCGTACATGACCACTGGGAAGACCACAGCCTTGACTACATGGACCTTTGTTGCTAGAGTAATTCTGTGCTTTTCAGCACACTGTCTGGGTTTGTCATGGCTTTCCTGCCAAGAAGTGGACATCTTCAGATTTCACGGCTGCAGTCACCATCTGCAGTGATTTTAGAGCTCAAGAAGAGGAAATCTATCACTACTTTCACCTGTTTCCCCTCTATTTACCATGAAGTAGTGTGACCAGATGCCATGAACTTAGCTTTCTTAATATTTAGTTTTAAGCCAGCTGTTTCACTCTCCTCCTTCTCCTTCATCAGGAGGCTCTTTAGTTCCTCAACTATACTCCAATAAAATAAAAATTAAATTAAAAAAATTTTAAAGAAAAGACTCATGTGATTGATTATACTGGGCTGACTAGGAAAGTCCAAGATAATCTATGGCAAGTTCCAGCATTTGAATTCATTAACTGCAAATTATTTCAGATGCAAATTAGCCACTCATGCAAAATTCTCTTTGCTAGCTAAAGTAACATGTTCACAGATTCCACCATTTTTCTACCTACTACACCATCATTGGAAGTGAAAGTGATGTCATTCAGTCATGTCCAACTCTTTTCGGCCCCATGGACTGTAGCCTACCAAACTGCTCAGTCCATGGGATTTTCCAGGCAAGAATACTGGAGCGGGTTTCCTTTTCCTTCTCCAGGGGATCTTTCCGATCCAGGGATGGAACCTGGGTCTCCCGCATTGTAGGCAGACGCTTTACCGTCTGAGCTACCAGGAAAGCCAAATTATTAGTAATTTTCTTAGAATCAGTAGCGGTCCTAGGGACTTTTTCTTCACTACTAATTTTCTTTTTTAAAAAGGAATTTTTCAAATTTAGGTACAGGTGACTTATAAATACATAAGTTTTAGGTCTACAACATGAGCAACTGAACTGAACGGAACTGAATAGTGATTCACCATTTGTAAAGGTTATGCTTCATTTCTGTTAAGTCACCTTAGTCTTGTCTGACTCTTTGCAACCCTATGGACAGTATAGCTCACTGAGCTCCTCTGTCTATGGGATTCCTCAGGAAAGAATACTGGAGTGGGTTGCCATGCCCTCCTCCAGGGGATCGTCCTGACCCAGGGACTGAACCCAAGTCTCCCGCGGCTCCTGCATTCCAGGCAGGTTCTTTATCACTGACCCACTGGGGAAGCCCATACGCCATTCATAGTTACTATAAAATATAGGCTATATTCCCTGTGTTGTACAATACATCCTTGTAGCTTATTTATTTTCTACACAGTAGTTTGTATTTTTTAATCCCCTTCCCCTGTCTTGCCTCTCCTTTTCCCCCTCTCCTTACAGGTAACCACTAGTTTGTTCTCTGTACCTGTAAGTTTGTTTCATTTTTGTTATATTCACTGCTTATTATTTTCAGATTCCACATGTAAGTGATGTCATGCAGTATTTGCCTTTCTCTGCCTGCCTTGTTTTACTTCGCAAAATGCCCTCCAGGTCCATCCATGTTGTTGCAAATGGCAACATTTTATTCCTTTTTATGGCAGAATAGTATTCCATTGTAATACTAAGTTTCTTAATGGTGTTATCTTCCTCACAACTCTTTGCAAATGTCAACATCAGTAATAATCTATTTTAGAAGCATATTATCCCTTTAGGGTTGAGTAATCAAGTTGGAAACTATCTTAAAGGTTTTAACCATGGAATACTAACTGGCAGTCCAAGTATAGAATTTAGCTCTCAGGTTCATTTTATTTGACCTTCATCATGTTATAAAAATGTATAAATTCAAATGTCTTCAGGCACATTCTCTAGTCCTCATAGTCCCTACCACCTTCTACTGTCTATAGCCAACCTGCTTACCTCATTCAGGCAGATGAATTTTTGCCTTCTTCCTAAAGACACTTGAGTTTCTGACTTCTAATCTAGTCTGTGTACTAAACTATGAAGTTGTCACTTAATATCTTGAGTTTTTTTTAACATAATTTTTGCATTTCTAGTCATTAGGTCTTATTATCTTACAGAACAGATTATTTCATTTATGAACAATCATTTGAGGATTATGTTTCTATCTATTCATTTTGATTCTACCTGTGTTACTCAGAGTACTTCTGATTTTCTGTTTTGCATGGACTTCTCGAATAATTATGGTAATCAAATCTTCTAATTCTTTTCTTTTCCATTATAAGTATTTCCTACTAGATGTTTATTTCACTTGATAGTTTTACTGTTTTCATTTGATGGCTTCCAAACATGTCCAATCTTCTTCTTATAATGTGGTGACCAGAACTAGTGATACTGCTCCAGAGGTTGTCTGATCAGTGCTAGGTACTGTCAGGCTCACTTACTTTTTTTTGCATACTTTTATTGACATAGGTAAAATCACCTTCACTCTGCCAGCTTGTATAACACAGTAGGCTCATCTTTTACCTGCATTCAGCTAAAATCGGCTTCTCTTGTGGCTCAGCTGGTAAAGAACCCACCTGCAATGCGGGAGACCTGGGTTTGATCCCTGAGTTGGGAAGAGTCCCCTGGAGAAGGGAAAGGCTACCCACTCCAGTATGCTGGCCTGGAGAATTCCGTGGACTGTACAGTCTATGGGGTCACAAAGAGTTGGAAATGACTGACTTTCACTTTCAGTTAAAACACCCAGGACTCTCTTGGTCAAGATGATCTGTTACATGAATTTCTGATACTGTAGTTTCCTCAAGTCTAGTTTTGGTTTGTTAGGCAGCAAACATTTATTAACTACTGGCTGCATGCATGACACGGTGCTTAGTGCTAAAGGGTATCAAGTAGAATTCAGTATAGTGAAGCAGTTCATAGCTCCAAGAAGGAGAAACAGACTGGTGCATATTTCTGGTCCAGAATGAGAAACACAGCAGGAGAGGTATCTGCGGGGCAGACTCCCACCCAATGAAAGAGAAGCATGTGCTTACCAACGTGCTAAGGACTTTAAGGAGAGGCAGTCAATCATTGAATATTTAGGTCTGGAGCTGATGAGAGGTCTGGGCTGAAGTTAATGATTGGGAGGATAGTAGACTTGTCATTTTGCATCCACTTATTCATTGTTTCTTCTTTTGCCTGGGGGTGTGAACCTTTCCCCCTTGGATATAGCCAAGTTTGGATGCCAATCACCATGTTCTTTTCCTGTCTTCCCTACTAGTGGGGTTGGCACATGTCCCAGCCAGACCAATATGATGCTCACTCTCTGGAATTTCAGTCTTGACCAAGTTGCTGAAATGATTGGCTGCTGATTGGCTCAATGGCTGGATCCTGAAGAGATTGCTCCTTGCTTGGTTCTAACAATCTGGGACTGAAATTCATCTAGATTTCTTCCTTTTAAAGCCCAATTCTCCAGTTTACCGTTCAATTCTGTAAATTACTTCTTATCCGTACCTCAAATTCCTTTTCAGATTATCCAGTTGTCAAATCCAGTTTCTGTTGCTTGCAACTATGTAGTTAACTTATAGGTCTTACTCCATAGCATTCAGTTCAGTTCAGTCACTCAGTTGTGTCTGACTCTTTACAATCCCATGGAATGCAGTACGCCAGGCTTCCTTGTCAATCATCAACTCACGGAGCTTGCTCAAATTCATGTCCATTGAGTCGGTGATGCCATCCAACCCTCTCATCCTCTGTCGTCCCCTTCAATCCTTCCCAGCATCAGGGTCTTTTCTAATGAGTCAGTTATTTGCATCAGGTGGCCAAAGCTGATGTTGGAGTTTCAGCTTCAACATCAGTCCTTCCAATGAATATTCAGGACTGATTTCCCTTAAGAACTGACTGGTTTGATTTCCTTGCAGTCCAGGGACTCTCAAGAGTCTTCTCCAACACCACAGTTCAAAAGCATCAATACTTTAGTGCTCAGCTTTCTTTATAGCCCAACTCTCACATCCATACATGACTACTTGGAAAAACCATAGCTTTGACTAGACGGCCCTTTGTTGGAAAAGTAATATCTCTGCTTTTTAATATGCTGCCTAGGTTGGCCATAGTTTTTCTCGGAGCAAGCATCTTTTAATTTTATGGCTGCAGTCACCACCTGCAGTGATTGTGGAGTTCAAGAAAATAAACTCTGTCACAGTTTCCATTGTTTCCCCATCTATTTGCCATGAAGTGATGAGACCAGATGCCATGATCTTAGTGTTTTGAATGTTGAATTTTAAGCCAACATTTATATAACTATATATAATATTATATATATATACACATATAAACTATATATAACTTTATATATAACTATATATAACAACATTACATAACTACATCATTATATTAGCTTAATTTAGTGGTTAATGCTAATGAACTAGATAGGAAAGTCTTAAGAGCACACTCTGGAATTGGTTTCCTGCGTTTAACGCTAGCTTTTTCACTAATTACTTTAGCAAACATGAAGTAAAATACTTTATTTCTGTGACCTTCAGTTTTTATGTCTATAGAATGGCATTTCCAATAATCCTACCTACTTAATGCAGTTTTTTTAAACCTGAAGGAGAGAATGCATATAAAACACTTAGCATGGTGTGTGGCATGTGCAAAGCATTCAATAAATGCTAGAATGGGTAGGGATTAAATGTTGCAAAAGCTAGTAAGGATGTGAGTATGGAGAGATTTGAGTAGGGAGGGAAGAGATAGCAGAGTGAAGTCATAGAGTTAGAGAGGATGACCATTCCAGTTATAGTAGGGAAAAATGCTCCAGAGATATAAAATAAGGGCTAAAGATTAACAATCATCAGCAACCAAAAAATCCAAATCAAAAACAACACAATTCAAAAATGGATAAAGGGCTTAAAAAATATTTCTGCAATATACAAATGGCCAATGAGCACATGAAAGGATTCCTGACATCACTCACCATCCACAGAGAAATGCAAATCAGAACCACAATAAAATATACTTCATACCCAACAGGATGGTTACTATCCATAAACTAGGAAATAACAAATACTGGAGAGGATGTGCAGAAATTGGAACCTGTGTGCAAAAGTTCAGAATTAAACAGCAAAGCTTCTAAAGGAAACAATTTGGCAGTTTGTAAAAAGTTAAACTCTTTGCGACCTCATAGACTCCGTCCATGGGATTTTCCAGGCAAGAATACTGGAGTGGGTTGCCATTTCCTTTATACCTGACCCAGGGATCAAACTCAGGTCTCCCACATTGTAGGCAGACACTTTACTGTCTGAGCCACAAGGGAAGCGCACACACACACAAAAAGTTAAAACGCAGAATCACCTTCAGTTCAGTTCAGTTCAGTTNTCCACTGTTTCCCCATCTATTTCCCATGGAATGATGGGACCAGATGCCACGATCTTTGTTTTCTGAATGTTGAGCTTTAAGTCAACTTTTTCACTTTCCTCTCAGCAATTCTATTTCTGGGTATATACCTCAAAGAACTTAAAGTAGAACAGATACTCATACATTAATGTTCATAGTAGCATTATCCACAATAGTGAAAGATGGAAACAACTCAAATGTCCTTTTAACAATAAATGGATGAACAAAATGTGGAATATTATCCAATCTTAAAAAGGGATGGCATTCTGATACCTACTACAACATGGATGTACCTTGAACATTATGGTAAGTGAAATAAACCAGACACAAAAGAACAAATATTGTATGATTCTACTTAAAGAGCTATATAGAATAGATAAATTCATAGAGACAGAATGTGGAACAGCGGTAACGGGGGTGGGAAGGTGGCTAGGGCAGGGGGAATGGGGAGTTATTGTATATGCATAGAAAGTTTCTGTTTGTGATGATGAAAAAGTTCTAGAAATGAATAGTGAGATGCTTGTGCAACATTATAAATGTACTTAACGCCACAGAACTGTACACCTAAACAGGATGAAAATGATGAATTTTACACAGCTACCACACACAAAAAGGGCTTTCTAGATGGCGCTAGTAGTAAAGAATCCACCTGCCAATTCAAGAGACGTGGCTTGGACCCCTGGGTTGGAAAGGTCCTCTGGAGGAGGGCATGACAATCCACTTCAGTATTTTTGCCTGGAGAATCCCATGGACAGTGAAGTCTGGTGGGCTACAGTCCATAGGGTCTCAAAGAGCTGGACACAACTGAAGTGACTTGGCATGCACCACAATAAAAAATATGTGCAAAAAAGGCTGCTGTGAATTAAGATGTCATAAGGGACCATTTTTAGTCCTTTTAGTTTTCTTTAGACCTTTTAGTTTCAGGACATAAGGGCAAGAACCACTAGTTTACAGTGTGCTATGGGGAAAATAGGAAGCCAGGCAATAGAACCCATTAAGGACAGCTTCCTCCAAAGAAGCTTGGGTGGGAGGAGAAGGATGGGTAGGGTGTAGCTACAGGGAAGACTCAGGGTCAAGAGAGAGTTTCTTGAAGATGTTCTGAGATATTTGGGCGTGTTCATGTACTAAAGAGAAGCCAGCAAGAGGAGAGAGGTTGGTTCTATCTCAGAAAGACAAAGTTGATAGAACCAGGTCCTGAAGAAATCAGGAGGAAAATGGGGGGAAGGAAGTTTGAGCAGAAGTGAATGTAGCTTTGTAGACTGGGTGGAAGGTTGGGGAAGTTTACATGAAAAGCATTTCTTTCATCTGTGAAGCAGCAGATGAAGGCTGTTCATGGGGGTGAGGCATATGAAGCTGAAGAGGGAGCTGGATGTTTGGAATAACGGCTGAGAGGAATAAAAGAGGGAGCTGATCAGTAATAAGTAAAAGGAATATCATTCATGGTTGAGGGCCTGGGAAGTGAGAATCACAATTCTGTGTGTGTGATTGAATAATTTTCTCCATTTATCATCAGTAACTTTGGGGAGGACTGGAGAAAGCAGATTATTGCATTCCCTCTGTATTTGGGGTTTGTAGGGCAAAGGCAGTAGGACATAAAGATAAGGAATTTGAAACCCAGTTTTGGTGGGAGGAAGACTAAAGTAATTGGGGTCCAGGCTGATAAAAAGGAGAAATCAAGCGAGAAGGAAAACCTACTAGTCATTGGTAGCTCATTGACTAAGCCAGTGGAATTCTGTTACTTCTCATGAAACTGATATTGAAAGATCACTGGTCTTCAACACCAGAGGGACTGGGTTCTAGATTCAGTTCTGCCATTAACCAGGCCGAACAAATCATTTCACACCACTGGGTCAAATGGGACTGAGCTCAGAAGGTATCCACAGCCCCTTTCAGTTTTTATATTCTGGTACATAGATGATTTTCCTGATGAGTGATTTTCACATTTCACAATCTGAACGAATAACCTCTAAGCCAATATATTATTAAGTGCTAGTCTATGGAGAAAGAAATGGCAACCCACTCCAGTGTGATTGCCTTGAGAATCCCAGGGACAGGGGAGCCTGGCGGGCTGCCGTCTATGGGGTCGCACAGAGTCGGACACGACTGAAGTGACTTAGGAGGAGTCTATGAATTAGAGACAAATACCCTGGGGTTTTGGCAACAACAGGTTATCACAGATCTGCGGGGCAACTGGGACTTGAACTAGACCTTGAACACTGGGTGAAGGCTGGGGAGAAGGCTCTCTTGACCATAAGCTGGCAGTTTGAACTTGACAGTGCTTTGCTCTGGTTAGCCATTTGCTGCTTCTTGCTTCTCTCAGGGCCCGAGAGCTCCTTGCTAGTTTCCTTCTCCGTTCTGTGCAGCCAAGTTCCTCTCATCTCTCCCTAGCTCCTCATACTTTATACAGATACTGGGATGGCTTCTGCTGTTTACAACTGAACCGAGGCCCCTCTTGAGGCCTGAGGGTGTGGCTGGGTGTCAGCTGCTTAGACTGACAAGACACCTGAACCATCCACTCTGTCCCAACCTCTCAGGGATTTGCCATTTTCTGCTATAAACAGCTCCTTGTGGTTTTCACAGCACACCTGCCAAGCGTTGATAAGCCTGCATTCCAAAAGAGCATTTCCTTTGCTCACGCCTCTCCCATATGATGCATACCAGAGTCTACATAATGTATACTACACACTACTCGTTTGACTAGAAAAATGATTGGAATGCGTTTCCATGGATGGCAAAATGTGAAACTGGGGGGTGGATTATACTTCATGAAAGCAGCCAAATTCTCACTAGAAAGCGACCTCAGGTAAATCCAGGACTAGGGAGACTTAAGTTTAGCACCAACTGAAAATTCTCAGAATAGATGAACTTAACGTTATGCTCTGACTTGGAAGATGTACTGCTCAGAACCACTGTGAACTGAGATGACTATCACTTGACTATTTATGTCCTCTCCAATTTTTAATTTCCCTAAAATGTCGAATGTTTCATGGGGAGAGAGTCTGTTTGCATAGCACTCTTTGGGATACTATGGTAGAGGAGAAAATAGTTTGAGACAGTTCCCACTTTTATGAAATTGATGGTGGCAAAAGGCACACACATGTGAAAATAACTTAAAACTCATGAAGACTAATAAACCAGGGCAAATCTATTTAGAATAATAATAGTGAATATATGTTGAGCACTTATGATGTGACAGGCACTATTTTAAGCTTACAGGAGGTAAAGGATGTGTAGGACTGACAGGAGAAAGTGCAGTTATAAGGCTAGGCCTTCACAGTGCTGCTTCTAATATTCTTTTCACCTGTCCCTCAGATTTATTCATCCTTCATATCCAAGAGTAATTCTCACTCTCTTGGGGAAGGTGTCCTTAATATCTAGAACAACACTGCCCCAATAGATGTCGTGAGCTGAATATTTAAATTTAAGCCAATTAAAATTAAATAAGATGAAAATTGTAAAGCCTCAGTTGCCCCAGCTGTATATCAGCTACTCTACAGCCACACGTAGCTAGTGGCTAACATACTTGGCTGCATACATACAGAACATTTCACAGATGTCGAATGCTCTATTGGACAGCTTTGGCTAGAGTTTAGATGTCTACAACACATGACCTCTTTCATAACATCCAGTGTATCTGAGTTCCATGGACAGCCTCTGTCTTCCTCGCTGGATTATACATCACATACAGCAGAGACTTCCTATCTCCCTAACCATGGTACACTTATCATCCAGCATAGCATCTAGCATGTCTAGTGTCTGATGCACAGTTATGTTTTTTGACCATTCACCAATGCATGGGAAGATATTAATAACTGCTTAAAGGAGTCAGAAAAATCTCCCGCAAGAGGTAACATCTGGATTGAATTTTGAAGGATGAATATGAGCTCATCAGATTGAAAAGGGACAGGCAACCAGGAAAACAGATTTGCATATTAAAAGAGATCAAATTGATACAGCCTATGTTTAAGGAAAGAATGGGTAAACAACAAGGGCCTACTGTGGAGTACAGGGAACTAGATTCAATATCCTGTGATAAAGCATAATGGAAAAATATGAAAACTAACTCATATTTATTAATATATGTATACAAATGGAGTCACTTTGGTGTACAGCAGTAACCAACACAACATTGAGATTCAACTATTTTGTTGTTGTTGTTTAGTCACTCACTCTTGTCCAACTCTGCAATAAACAAGAAGATCAAATAACAAGTTCATGGTGGTTGGAGCAGAGTTTATTTCTGTGTATTGTGGGCACGATCTGGGAACGAGTGTCTGGGAATAGGTTTAGATAGAAGAGGTACCACTGGAGACAGACAGTGAAGATGTCTTTTTATGTAATAATTTTAGACATTTTGCTGAAGAAAACATTATGGGGGAGTGCACTGGTATGAACAGATGTATGTGTCTATCTACTCATTTATTTCAGTAGCACTATTATGGGAGCAATGAAGAAGATGAACTAGACTAGGAACAAGAGCAGAGAAGCAAGCTATTTGGTGGCTAGAGCTGCAGCTGCAACCAGGAAATGGGTCTTAGGTAGAGAGGATAGGGTGTGGTGGCTCGTTGATGAGGCTGTGTTAATGTTAGTTGCCCAGTCATGTCCAACTCTTTGTGAATGCATGAACTGTAGGTCACCTCTGTCCATGTAATTCTCTAGGCAAGAATACTGGAGTAGATTGCCATTCCCTTCTCCAGGGACTCTTCCTGACCCAGGGATCACATTTCAGGCAGATTCTTTACCGTCTGAGCCACCAGGGAAGTGATGAGACGGATAGTGACATAATAACGGGTATAAGCAATATGGGAGGACGTAGAAGTTTGGAAAAGAAAATAATTAACTTGACGTGCCTATGGAAGATGTAAATAGGAAGCTGTCAATATAGTTCTGGAGCCCAGAAGAGAATGAGGGCTNTTCACTTTCACTTTTTACTTTCACACATTGGAGAAGGAAATGGCAACCCACTCCAGTGTTCTTGCCTGGAGAATCCCAGGGACGGGGGAGCCTGGTGGGCTGCCGTCTATGGGGTCACACAGAGTCGGACACGACTGAAGTGACTTAGCAGCAGCAGCAGCAGCATGAGCCAAAGCAAGTCACAAAGCCAACCCAGATTTGGGTGAATTAAAATAGTCCTCACCAACAAATAAGAATCAATTCTGGTGTGGTGGATGAACCTAGAGTCTGTTTTACAGAGTGAAGTAATTCAGAAAGAGGAAGCCAAATACAGTATATTAATGCCTATATATGGAATCTAGGAAATTGTAGTGATAAACCTATTGGCTGGGCAGGAATAGAGACTTAGACAGAGAACGGACTTCTGGACACACCGGGGGAGGGAGAGGGTGGGGCCAACTGAGAAAGTAGCACTGAAAAATACACATTTTCATGTGTAAAACAGTTAATGGAAAGCTGCTGTGTAGCACCATAGGGAGCTCAGTCAGGTGCTATGCGTCAACCTAGAGGGTTGGGATGGGGTGGGAGGTGGGAGGGAGGTTCAAGGGGAGAAGACATGTGTATACCTATGGCTGGTGTATGGCTGATTCATGCTGATGCATGGCAGGAACCAACACAACATTGTAAAGCAATTATCCTCTAATTAAAAATTAGTACATTAAAAAAATAATCCTCACCTAGTCAAGGGAGGATTGAAAAGGCACAGTGCAAAGGGCGTGGATGCAGGGAGCAGTGAGCATCGGGGGCGCCTGTCTACCACATTCCCGTCCCCAGTTAGTCCTTAGTCCTGGGCTCCAGTGTCCCTGACTCAGTAACCAGTACACAAAGCTGAGCTGCTATGAATCCCCTATGTTCCGTCCAAGGGGCTAAAATGATTGCCTTTTTATAATATTTCAGCAGCCACTTTCCTGGCACCCATGGAAGGAAGGTATACATCATGTTCCCAACAGGTCAGAGAGTCTGATCTTCCCTTCTTTTCTGCTTCCCTTCTCTTTCTCTCTCTCTCCTGACTTCTACTGAACATTCGTTAAACTGGTGATCTCTTCTACTCTTAAGAGTATAAAGCAAATAAAGACAGTGAGCAGGCAAAAACATGGGGATGAAATCCCAATGTGTAAAAGTCCTCTGCTCTCTGTTTGCTCTTGGAGTCACCCCACAGTTGAAATAACATACAGTTGTCACTTGGTATTCAGTTTTGAGAAATGAGCCTCTTTTCCTTCCCTCTCATACCTATGGCCACTTTTTTTTTTTTTAACCATGGAGTGGTGGCTGCAAAAATGTCCCCACACCGAGTGCTTTTTTGGTCTTTCTGTAGCAGATAGGCCCACCCACCATGGCCATGACCTCGGGGCTCACTTTCCAGAGGTCATTTTTGCACATGGTCTGTGGATATTACTTAGGTGTCTAGAAATGCAGAGTCAGGAGGAGGAGAAATGCAGAGCATCCGAAGGAAAGGCTGTGGCTGCCAAATCACTGGGAGGGATGTTCCAAGACCGGTGAGACTCAGGCAAAAGCACACGAAGAGCTTCCCTGGAAAGGCTGAGCCCATCAAGGCTGAGACTCAGGGGCTTCAGATTACAGAGTGCCATGCAAAGGCAGGAGCACGAAGCCTACAGCCACAGACTCTGTAATTTGGTTGTAAAGACAGTTCCTTTGGACACACAGACAATGACATAGGAGAAAGGATCATTAGCACAGGGAACTCTACTCCATATTCTGTAATACAGCCACTATGGAGAACAGTGTGGAGATTCCTTAAAAAACTGGAAATAGAACTGCAATCCCACTGCTGGGCATACATACCAAGGAAACCAGAACTGAAAGAGACACATGTACCCCAATGTTCATTGCAGCACTGTTTACAATAGCCAGGACACAGAAGCAGCCTAATGTCCATTGGTAGACAAATGAATAAGAAAGCTATGGTATGTGTACACAATGGAATATTACTCAGCTATTAAAAACAATGCATTTGAATTAGTTCTAGTGAGGTAGATGAAACTGGAGCCTATTATATAGAGCGAAATAAGTCAGAAAGAAAAACATCAATACAGTATAATAATACATATATATGGAATTTAGAAAGATGGTAATGATGACCCTATATGCGAGACAGCAAAAGAGACACAGATATAAAGAAAAGACTTTTGGACTCTGGAAGAAGGCAAGGGTGGAATGATTTGAGAGAATAGCATTGAAACATGTAAATTGTCATATGTGAAACAGATCTCCAGACCAGGTTCAATGCACGAGACAGGGTGCTCAGGGCTGGTGCACTGGGATGACCCTGAGGGATGGGATAGGAGGGAGGTGGGAGGGGGGTTCAGGAAGGGGAACACATGTACACCCATGGCTGATTCATGTCAATGTATGGCAAAAACCACCATAATATTGTAAAGTAACTAGCCTCCAATTAAAATAAATAAATTTTAAAAATTCTGTAATAACCTATATGGGAATGGGAAAAGAATCTGAAATTGAATGCATATATGTCTATTAATGGAATCGCTTTGCTGTACACCTGAAACTCACAGAACTTCGTGAATCAACTATAATCCAATATAACATAAAGATTGAATTTAAAAAGAGATCTTGAAGTACACAGTTGGCAAGAATGGTCTATAAAGAACAAAGAATTATAAGGATGGTCTGGAGAGGCTATGGAAGGCTGACAAACTCTGGAGAGTTGAAAATACAGGTTAGTTTCTGAGATGACTCAGAATGGCTGGGTCTCAAACAGGGGACAAGGGAGTCAGGGAGACTGTACACATGTGTGCTCAGCGGCTCCTTGTTTGCTGATTCACAGCCTGAGCCTCAGGGTTGCATGAGCCCTGAGATGCCACCTCAAAAACAGGCTCTCTTGCCATCCAACATTTGGAAATGCTGGAAACTTCTTTCACAAACCTTTCCTCAGCCCTTGATGAGGTTGGCGACACTCCGAACTGTATTATATGGAAGACAGACCATCTGCTCGCATCGCTGGGGACACACCCTGGAGGAGGGAATCTCGAGTCTCCCCAGAAGGAGACAGTTCACATCCCTAGTCCGTGCAGACCCATCTCTTTGGCTTCAAAGCTCTCATTTCACATCCGAATCAAAGGCTGGCCTAACCATGGAACACAGCCCTTCCCTTCTTTTTTTTCCCCTGTCAAAGTGAAAGATGGCTGGGTGGGAGCTCTAATTATGTGGAACATGCTGGCACTATTTTCATGTCCAAGAAAGTTGGTGTAACCACTGTCCTTGAAGCTGATGAGGTGATGCCATGGTGAGCACAGAGACGGGCTGGTTGCTTCAGCAGTAGCAACAAAGCCCAGTGTTTGCCAGTGTTTGTGACTCTAAGGAATATTTTCAGATATTATTTCACTTGAATCTTGGTCAATTTAGTACTCTAGACCCAATAACTATGACCATGTGCTTGCATTTCTCAGATTAATAAACTGAGTCTTGAGATTTAAGTAGGCTGGAAAACAAGATGTAGATTGTTTTCTCCCAACTCTCTCAGTTCAGTGTTATTTTTACTCTAGTGTGATCATTTTTTTTTTCCTGATTAGTTCATCCTACGATTTTTAAAATCTGTTTGCTAGCTTACTTTCTGTAACAAGGCCCCCAGATAAATAAATCAATGTTATTGATCCTTGTCCTTTTCCTAAGAAGATTGAATTGACTCCAGAGATTTGTCCCACCAAGGTAACTCTAAGCTTGGCTTTGTGAGAACTCGAGGCTTTTTGTGCATGGTGATCCACTTAGGAATTTTAAGATGTCTGAAAGAGATCTATGGGAGGGAGATGATGTTAAAATTTAAGCAGCTTTTCTTCTTTTCTACCCTAAAAATATGGGTCTCTTGCTTAGTAATGCTGACAACAACCCAGTGAGGTAAGGAGGTCAGGCGCACTATCATCTCTGTTTTTAAAAGCACAGGGAGGAAGTAACTTGCCCAAGGACATGGTGACTCAGTCCACAGAAGAGCCAGGATGAAAACAGCCCTGAGTTGTTACTTTCAATACGCACCAAGACCATGATCTACGGGCCACGGCAGGATGGCCCTTTCACAAACAAGCGCCTGTTAGTCAGGCATGGAAATAATTATGTCCCTCTCACATTCTGAACAGAAAGTGAACTCTCCAAGATATTGGCAAAAGAGAAGCCAATGATTCCCCAAGACTTTTTTTTTTTTAACTTTTATTTTTAAGTCACAGATGGCTCGTCTGAAAATGGGAAAAGAAAAAAAAAACAACAACAACACTTTGCTTGTCTTTTCTCTCAGGCCTGGACTCACATAACACCCCTACCACACCCCTGTGGGAGGAAGGATTATACTTTCCACTATTCCCTAGGGTAGATTTTGTTCTTGTAAAATAAACAAACACTTGAAAAATTTTTTTTTTTCTTCTTCTTCTATATTAGTTTTGGTCTTAAACCAGAACTGATTTGGCACTAAGGATCTAGAAAGGATGAATTGTACTCTCCGTGAGCCATAGAGGAGATTCTCTTTTGACAGTTCTCTTTTAGAATCACCATCCAGTATGACAGACCATAAATGAGACCAATTTTGATGAAAGAAAAAATGACGTGAGGCAATCCCTAACCCCGCCTCTTTGCTGGGGTCACCAGTGATACCAAAGGAGGCAGCTGTCTTTACTCTTATTTTCCCTTCACCATGTATCATGGGTATGACTATATGATAATAAATCACTTTTAAATAAAAGAAAAAGTAAACAAAAAAAAAATCTTTTGGCCATGCTGTATGGCATGTGGGATTTTAGTTCTCCGACCAGGGGTCAAACCCACAATCCCTGCGCTGCCAGCATGGAAACTTAACCACTGGACCACCAGAAGTTCCAATAAATTACTTAAAAAAAAAAAAAAACAAAACTCAAGGAAGTGTTGTTTTTTTCATTTCACATGAAGATTCTGCACAGTGCCTGAAGTGTACTGTCTCTGACTCTATCCTTCTTCATGGCCTCTATTTCTTTGCTCCCAAATCAAAGTTTTTTTTCTTTCATGTGCTTCTAAGAAAGTTGGACTCAATGGCAGGTGAGTTACCTGCTAAAATGACTCCTTGGTATTTGGTTCTCTTGCTGTAACATGCGTATTTTGCTTTTTGTCATAGGTGATGTGTCATCAAACACTGTATTTGTAGGATAAATATATAGGAATAGACCTACTGGGGCAATGAAGTCCTCCTTATGTAGTGATGCTAGAAACACAATTGCTGAGAGAACACGTGAAAAGGCAAATAGAGATGTGAATTGCCCTTAGTCTCTTTCTGCTGCTGCTGCTGCTGCTAAGTTGCTTCAGTCGTGTCCGACTCTGTGCGACCCAATGGACGGCATCCCACCAGGCTCCTCCGACCCTGGGATTCTCCAGGCAAGAGTACTGGAGTGGGTTGCCATTTCCTTCTCCAATGCATGAAAGTGAAAAGTGAAAGTGAAGTCGCTCAGTCGTGTCTGACTCTTCACGACCCCATGGACGGCAGTCCACCAGGCTCCCCCATCCCTGGGATTCTCCAGGCAAGAACACTGGAGTGGGTTGCCATTTCCTTCTCCAATGCACAAAAGTGAAAAGTGAAAGTGAAGCTGCTCAGCCGTGTCCGACTCCTAGCGACCCCACGGACTGCAGCTAGCAGGCTCCTCCATCCATGGGATTTTCCAGGCAAGAGTACTGGAGTGGGGTGCCATTGCCTTCTCGCATTAGTCTTCATGGGCTTCCATAAGTATACACCACAGACTGGGTGGCTTACATAACTAAAATTTATTTCTCAGTTTCAGAAGCTGGGAAATCCAAGATCAAGGAGCCAGCAAGGTAGGTTTCATCCTGTGCCCCCTTCTCCTAGCTTGTGGGTGGCCATCATCTCCCCGTGTGCCTGTGTGACCTGTTCTTGCGTGCATTCAGGGAGAGAGAAGAGACAGGCAAGCTCTCTGATGTCTCTTCTAATAAGGACACTAATCCAGTTGCCTCAGGGCCCCACACTTATGACCTCATTTAACTTTACTTACTTCTTTAGAGGTCCCATCTCCAAAAACAACCACACTGTGGGTTAGAACTTGAACATATGGGTTTTAGGGTGCACAGACATTCAGTCCATAACAAGCCCCACATGCAGAAGCCTCATAATAAATCCCTAAACCATGAACAGACTTCATTCCTAAGGAATAGGCAAAAACTTCTCCTTATAATGTCATGAAGAGAGCTTCACCTTCAGACCTATGCCTTTGGATACACCATATACTGATAAATCAAAAATTAATGGGTAAAGGAACGTTTCTTATTATCCCAAATATAATTGCTTCCTTAAATTGTTGTAGAAGGATATTAAGTGAGAATTTCCCATATTTCATAGTCTTAGTTGAAGTTCCAAACAAAGGAAATGATGCCAAACATTCAAGCTTTCTACAGAGTAATGCTAGACTTTCCATGTAGTACTTTGCTAAGAGATGGGGACAGTGGTTCTGTGACCTTTCATTCTAAGAAAAGGGGTGATATGGAGGTGATGGACAAGGGGAGAATGTCTTAGAAGAAAGCTGTAGGCTCAGCGGGAAGGCCTGTGCTTATCACCCCCACTCAGAAAGCACATAGAGAGATTGTCTAGGAAAAAGGAGGTAACAGTTCACCATCTGAATGGAGTCATGTCTGGATGAGCCCCTTTCTGGGCTCAAGAGTAAGTGGGAAGATGCTCTTTGAAACTTGTGGGAGGACCAAATCTTGTGACCCAGAATTTAGAATGTCTGGTGCCTATAACTGATCTGTAATAGCCCACAGGTTCAGGGGCTGGCTGGAGCTGCCCCCAAAGGCAAAGAAAGGTCAAAGGGTTGCCTTAGGGATGGTGTGCTACCCGCTGCACTAAATGTCCTCATGAGCCAGGTAGATCCCACAAGAGTTGGCTGGGCTACAGCAATATTGAAAGGATGCTTTCCTAGGAAAANACTGGAGTGGGGTGCCATTGCCTTCTCGCATTAGTCTTCATGGGCTTCCATAAGTATACACCACAGACTGGGTGGCTTACATAACTAAAATTTATTTCTAAGTTTCAGAAGCTGGGAAATCCAAGATCAAGGAGCCAGCAAGGTAGGTTTCATCCTGTGCCCCCTTCTCCTAGCTTGTGGGTGGCCATCATCTCCCCGTGTGCCTGTGTGACCTGTTCTTGCGTGCATTCAGGGAGAGAGAAGAGACAGGCAAGCTCTCTGATGTCTCTTCTAATAAGGACACTAATCCAGTTGCCTCAGGGCCCCACACTTATGACCTCATTTAACTTTACTTACTTCTTTAAGGGTCCCATCTCCAAAAACAACCACACTGTGGGTTAGAACTTGAACATATGGGTTTTAGGGTGCACAGACATTCAGTCCATAACAAGCCCCACATGCAGAAGCCTCATAATAAATCCCTAAACCATGAACAGACTTCATTCCTAAGGAATAGGCAAAAACTTCTCCTTATAATGTCATGAAGAGAGCTTCACCTTCAGACCTATGCCTTTGGATACACCATATACTGATAAATCAAAAATTAATGGGTAAAGGAACGTTTCTTATTATCCCAAATATAATTGCTTCCTTAAATTGTTGTAGAAGGATATTAAGTGAGAATTTCCCATATTTCATAGTCTTAGTTGAAGTTCCAAACAAAGGAAATGATGCCAAACATTCAAGCTTTCTACAGAGTAATGCTAGACTTTCCATGTAGTACTTTGCTAAGAGATGGGGACAGTGGTTCTGTGACCTTTCATTCTAAGAAAAGGGGTGATATGGAGGTGATGGACAAGGGGAGAATGTCTTAGAAGAAAGCTGTAGGCTCAGCGGGAAGGCCTGTGCTTATCACCCCCACTCAGAAAGCACATAGAGAGATTGTCTAGGAAAAAGGAGGTAACAGTTCACCATCTGAATGGAGTCATGTCTGGATGAGCCCCTTTCTGGGCTCAAGAGTAAGTGGGAAGATGCTCTTTGAAACTTGTGGGAGGACCAAATCTTGTGACCCAGAATTTAGAATGTCTGGTGCCTATAACTGATCTGTAATAGCCCACAGGTTCAGGGGCTGGCTGGAGCTGCCCCCAAAGGCAAAGAAAGGTCAAAGGGTTGCCTTAGGGATGGTGTGCTACCCGCTGCACTAAATGTCCTCATGAGCCAGGTAGATCCCACAAGAGTTGGCTGGGCTACAGCAATATTGAAAGGATGCTTTCCTAGGAAAAGCTGCTTGAGGGGACGCAACCCCAGCTGAAAGTATATTCAGAGCAGGAGTGTGGGAGAGTCAAGTCAGTCAGCCCAAGAGTGCAGGGTGTGATCTGGGAAAGTACAGTATATTATATATATAGAAGTCTCCAGAAGGCAGGAGGTCTCGGAAGGATGCATTGAGCTATCTTGAGGGAGAAAGAGTTAGCATCTGGACATCTTCTGGAAACAATAGCACCAACCACCTCAGACTTTACTTTTCCCTTTCCTAGCCAGGGGTTGCCAGAAGCAGCTATTGAGGGAGAAGATGTGAGTTTGGAGTGGTTTCTTCAGACCAGAAAATGAGGCTGGAAGTGATGGGCAAAGCTATGGAACTGCCTGGGATGTTACCCTCGGGGCCAGAAGAGAGAGCCAAAAGAGATGGATTGGAGGGCCGTGTGGAAGAAGAGTTGTTTTCTGTCAGAGCCCCACCAAGTCCAGACTACTCCATAAACTGGTAATACTTGAATCCACATCACGGGACATTTTCCTGGAAAGATTTTGTAAGTAAAACTATATAAGAAGTGTAATGATTCTTATAATTCTCTTAGAAAAATTTAGAATGACATTGACTTCATCTGAATGCTTTTATTTGAAAACAAAGTTTTGGATAAAAGTTACTCTTTGGAAACTTTTTCCAAGAAAAAAAGAATAAGCCGTTTTCTCATTAAGAATTGGATTCGCTCGACAACGTCCAAAGCTGTCTTTCTGTATTATTAATTATATTGACCAAGAACTGAATTCCAAGTAGAAAATGTAATCTTTCTCTCTCTCTGTGTATCTATATATACATACAGATATATGTATGTGCATACACATAAAATGTATTAAAAAAATCTGTGTGTGTGTGTAGATCTGTCAAATTTAGGTTGCAGTCCCCAGCTACTTAATCAAACACTAACGTAGGTGTTGCTATGAGGGAAGTTTGCAGATGTAAGTAATGTCTATAATCAGTTAACTTTAACTCAGAGTGATTATCCTAGACAATCCACCTGAAAGGCCTTAAAAGTAAAGCTGAGGGTTCCTTGAGAAAAAGAGTTCTGCCTGTAGACAGCAGCCCCCACTTGAACCTGAGTCCCATACTTTCTGTGAGCTGTCTTCCTGATGGCCAGACCTACAACTTTTTTTTTCAGACCTGTAATTTTAAACTCTTGAGAATCCCTTGGACTGCAAGGAGATCCAACCAGTCCATTCTGAAGATCAACCCTGGGATTTCTTTGGAAGGAATGATGCTAAAGCTCACCTCATGAGAAGAGTTGACTCATTGGAAAAGACCTTGATGCTGGGAGGGATTGGGGGGAGGAGGAGAAGGGGACGACCAAGGATGAGATGGCTGGATGGCATCACTGACTCGATAAACTCAAGTCTGAGTGAACTTCGGGAGCCGGTGATGGACAGGGAGGCCTGGCGTGCTGCGATTCATGGGGTCGCAAAGAGTCAGACACGACTGAGTGACTGAACTGAACTGAATTTTAAACTTGCTCATCAAGCTCCCACAATCACAAAAGCCAATTCTTTGTAATGAATTTCTTAATATATATGTGTATGTATATATATACGTATGTATGTTAGTAGCTTAGTCACGTCTGCCTCTTTGCGACCCTGTGGACTGTAGTCCACAGTCCACAGACACACAGGCTCCCCCGTCCCTGGGATCCTCCAGGCAGAATACTGGAGTGGGCTGCCATTTCCTTCTCCAATGCATGAAAGTGAAAAGTGAAAGTGAAGTCACTCAGTTGTGTCCGACTCAGTGACCACACAGACTGTAGCCTACCAGGCTCCTCTGTCCGTGGGATTTTCCAGGCAAGAGTACTGGAGGGGGGTGCCATTTCCTTTTCCAATGCATGAAAGTGAAAAGTGAAAGTGAAGTTGGCCAGTCGTGTCTGATTTGCAGCAACCCCATGGACTGCAGCCTACTAGGCCCCTCTGTCCATGGGATTCTCCAGGCAAGAATACTGGAGTGGGGTGCCATTCTCTTCTCCAGGGGATCTTGCCAGCCCAGGAAAAGAACTAGTGTCTTTTGTGTCCCTTGCATTGGCAGGCAGACTTCTTATCACCGCGCCACCTGGGAAGCCCATATATACAAACACATGTATAAAAATGCATATGTGTATATGTATATAGATGAGGTATATATGTATATATATGCATGTATGTATATCTGTATATGCATGTGTATATACACATGCATATGTGTACAGGTATATTTGCGTATACATGTATGTATGTGAATGTACATACACTGATTGAACCCTAATATATCTCTCAAAATCAGAAGATTAAACAAGCTAGTCTTCGTTTAGTCAGATCTACCCAAGAAAGAGCACCAGAAAGCCAAAACCAAAACAAAATCAGAAAAAATAAATAAATAGAGAGTTTATACTTGTAGGGAGTGAAAACTGATAATGTTGGTTTCAGTAAACAACTTCAAGGCAGCAATACCACCTAAGAGGGTAGTTAAATGAACTGCAATTTCCATAGTTTGGCATACTGAAACATTGAAAAATAATAGATTTGGAAGTTAATATTATGAAACACAGGCTCCAGAACCAGACTTTCTGGGTTAAGTGAATTAATACTTGACAAACTCTTAGGACCAAGCATGGCACATAGGGAGAACAAAATGCTAATTATTAGTTTATCTTGTATTATTTATTTATGTTTATTATCATAAAAGTACTGAGTTTGAGAAGCCACTTAATTCATGGTAAGCTATTAGCATTGAATACAATATACCAGTAATGTCCAAATGAAAAGAAAACAAATTCTCTTTACGTGCAGATTTCAAAGGAGAAAGCTTATATAGTTTTAAGTGTTAGCCTTTTCATGTGAAATATCAAATGCCCATTCTCAAAATGTTGTCCTTTATTACTCTCGTGTGTATCCTGTCAACTTAAAAGGCCGCATTGCTTTCTTCCTAAAAAAATGATGTCGGGTGAAGGCTGCATCTTTTGTGCTTAATTTCTAAAATGTCCAGTAACCTTCAAGTGGATCTGGTAATGCCCAAAGTTCTCTTCTCATGGTGCTTCCCAGGGGAAAAGCTTGTTTGTATGGTTATTTAGGGATCATCACTTCTCCATTATGACCGTTTTGCCTAATTTTTAGAAAAAAGATCAAATATGACATAACTGAAAAGCATGAATTAGGATTCAGAAGAGGTGAGGACACTGGCTCTTTGACCCTTCTGTGACTTCAGATACCACGGTTGCCTGGCTGCCCGTGGTTTCTGCTTTGCCATTTGCTGCTCTGCCTCCTGTCTGGACACCTACTGCGGTGACTGCCTGGGGCTGTCATGAATTAAATTGTGTCCCCACAAAAGATGCTGAAGTCCTAACTCCCAGAACAGTGAAAGTGACTTTATTTGGAAATAGGATCTTTGCAGATGATCAAATTAAGATGGTTATGATTAGTGTCCTTATAAAAGGGGAAATGTAGACCCAGAGACACATGGACACAGGGAGAATGCCATGTGAAGATTGCAGTGATTTCGCTACAAAGTCAGCAAACTGCAAGAAACTGGGCAAGAGGCCCCGTACCCATTCCTCCCTAGTGCCTGCAGAAAGAGCGTGGCCCTGCTGACACCTTGATCTTGAATTTCTGGCCTCCAGAGCTCACAGACAAAAAATTTCTGTTGTCGAACCCAGTCAGTTTGTGGTACTTTGTTATGGCCACCCTTGAAAACCGGCACTGGGATATTTCTCAGTGACAGGATGAAATTGTTGAATGGTGTCACCGACTCAACGGACTTGAGTTTGAGCAAACTCAAGTAAAGAGTGAAGAGACAGTGAAAGACAGGGAAGCCTGGCGTGCCGCAGTCCACGGGGTTGCAAAGAGTTGGGACTGAGCGACTGAAGAACAAATACTTTTCATAGTTATCCTCTTGAGCCCTCTGTATTGAAAGTTCTATATTGGGTTATTTTAAAAATAAGCTGTGAGGGAACACGATTTGTCTAAGCCACATCCCTGGAGGAGTTTATTCCAGAAAGGGAAATTAAAGAGTCACTCAAACTAATAAATACACTGTGCCTTTTTGCCTAGGACATCTGCGTTCAATGTGTCTTGTCTGTATTTGAAGTGTCTGGCCCAGGCAGGTACCTGTAATTTACAAGACGGGCTGGTAAGTTACCATTTGGGCTCAGACACAACAGCGAAGCATCCATCACTCATTTGTTTTGATTTTTTTAAAAATCTTTTTTAAAAATTTGATGTGCCAATATTCAGAGTAATAAAAACAGAGCTGTGAGTAAAGTCTGCTGGGAAACTGGTAATGAAAATACTTTTGTGGGCGATGCAGCAATTTCACCCACTCAAATTCTACAGAAAAGTCCTCTTCATAGAGACCAGAGAGCCCAAAGATTTGACACACACACATTTCCTCTCTCGTCATAACTGCCACACTGGTAGTGTGTGTGGGGATCATTGCTTTGCTTTGCTTTTCTCTCTGGGGAGAGAAGTCTTCCTAAGAAAGGAGGAAGAAAGACAGCAAAGTTGTTGTTTGCTTGAGTGTAGAAATGTCACCGTGAATAAACACAATTTTAAAAATGCCCCAATTTGGGGTACAAAGTATAGTTGCAATTCCACAGCATAGTTTAGCTGAACATAGCCAGAGCAGCCTGATTAAATTACATATATCACAGTGAAGGTGCCTTGGCCGTTGAGATTCAACAGGGAATGAATTTTATGGCTGAACTGAAGCAAATCTGAAAAGTGAGAAAGCTTGCCTGACTAAATTCTCTTTTAGCGTGTCATTAAAATCACTGTTTGGTGTTAGTTTCTGAACTAACAAGGTGTGAGTCATGACTGGAAGAATGAATAAAAAAATTCTCAACAATATGGGCTTGCAAAATAATGTGCATCAATTCCCATAAATGGAAAAATTTAGCTGCAATACGCTTAAGACTTATAAATAGGATGCAAAGCCCAATACTAGTGCACACCTACTATAATAAGGATCTTGCTAGGCCCTGGGAATAAGGAAGATATTCACTCCCCCAAATCTAAATGTTTGTCTAAAAAGTCAACACACACACACACACATACACACACACATGCACCCCAAGCACACAAGAAGTCAGGACATATGCAATGAAATGTACTTAACAAAAGGTTGGTTAATACACAATCTGAGCCAAATGATACAGCATGCAGTAAATGCTATAGTGTATTCAGAAGAAGAATACAAATATTTGTTCATTCATTATTTCAGTCAGTTGGCAGATATTTAATGAGTGTCTATTATATGCCAGGATCTGGGCTGAGTGAAGAAAAAAAAATGTAATACATCCCTAGGAAATCACTTTAACCCCATTTTGCAGGTGAGAACATCAAGGCCAAGAACACTCAAATAATCAAGCTGATAAATCTGAAGGAGAAGCAGAGCTAGATCTGAAGATCTGAATCATAGTCTCAGTGATAACTCAGGGGTATTGGGCCTGGGTGCTTAAGAGGCCTGTGAACTGGAGAGAAGGCAGGTGAGCTGCCCTCTTGGGGGGATGGAGGCTTGCATTTTCAGTTTTTTGAGTATGAAGCAGTGGTGGGATGTTTGCATGAACCATCCACTAGGCCTTTGGAGACAGGGGCCTGCATCTCAAGAAGATAGTTTCTGATAACTTATTATTTGAAGTCATCTTTGTAGAAATGATAGTTGAAGTATATGAATATTTAATATGCAATTAATAAGAACTGATGGCTTTGTCCAGAAGAGAAAGTACTCATGACTGAGAGAAGGGGCAAAAGTTGCGATCTTGTGAAAAGCCTACATTGGGGAGAAGGAATCGGCAAGGACAGCAGGACAGGAATCCTGTCCTGATGATGCTGCCTCATCAGGCATTGACCTGTGTCAATCAGACAGGTCAGGCTCACAGCTGCAGGGGACAGACCTGCTGGACATCGCTGCTCCGTGGCCTTTATCAGCCATCAGTTCTTCCTGCTGCCCGGTTCCCACTGGGAATGTTGAATGGAACGTGGGTGTGTCAATTGTGGAGGTCATGATTTTATTATACCTGTTTCTGGGGAGAGAATTTAGTTCAGTTCAGTTCACTTCAGTCGCTCAGTTGTGTCCGACTCTTTGCGATACCATGAGTCGCAGCATGCCAGGCCTCCTTGTTCATTCCCATCTCTCAGAGTTCACTCAGACTCATGTCCATCGAGTCCGTGATGCCATCCAGCCATCTCATCCTCGGTCGTCCCCTTCTCCTCCTGCCTCCAATCCCTCCCAGCATCAGAGTCTTTTCCAATGAGTCAACTCTTTGCATGAGGTGGCCAAAGTACTGGAGTTTCAGCTTTAGCATCATTCCTTCCAAAGAAATCCCAGGGTTGATCTCCTTCAGAATGGACTGGTTGGATCTCCTTGCAGTCCAAGGGACTCTCAAGAGTCTTCTCCAACACCACAGTTCAAAAGCATCAATTCTTGGGCGCTCAGCCTTCTTCACAGTCCAACTCTCACATCCATACATGACCACAGGGAAAACCATAGCCTTGACTAGACGGACCTTAGTCGGCAAAGTAAT
>SJYV01009358.1:317840-356182 GCA_006410875.1 Neotragus pygmaeus | reverse complement strand
ATTTGAAACTGACAAAACATTGCAAAATACTATACTCCAATAAAAATTAAAAAAAAAAAAAAAGCTAAATGAGCAGGTAGTGAGAATTGAAAGCAAGAGAAACCTGAAATGTTTAAGTATGAAATCTTTAAAGTGAAAAAAACAAAAATTCAGTGTAGTTTTTGTGCTTTGTCCAAAGAATCTAATACAATTCATATTATTCTGCTAATGGAATAAAAGCTGTGTTCTACTTTCCTGAGGCCTTTAATTGCTCTTATGGCAAGGTTGACAGACTGCTTGAGTGGATTATCTGAAATCTGATTCCTATTAGGGCCAGAATCAGTCATCATCATGGTACAGAGAGTAAATCATGGCAAAAATTAGACACAGGTCAGGCTCACAGCTGTCCCAGAGCACAGACCTGCGGGACATCGCTGCTCCGTGGCCTTTGTCAGCCATCAGCTGTTCCTGCTGCCCAGTTCCCACTGAGAATGTTGAATGGAACGTGGGTGTGTCGATTGTGGAGATCATGATTTTATTACACATGTTTTTGGGGGACTTTTTGAGGAGTGACCTAGTGGCATTGAAGACCAGAAAGTGAGATTTTTGACTGGAAGACCAACGTGAATAAGCTAACTGCCAGCTAACTACAAAAATGAAGACTTCTTGAATTTCATGGCTTTCTGCTACCTCCAACATAACACCTTTCTGAAGGTTTTTCATATAAATATACAAATATAAATTTATGTATAATACACAGAGGTATGTAAGTTTAAATATGACTACATATTAGTTTTAGAATTGAGGTTATCTATGTCTGGATCTGTTTATCTATATTTAGTTTTGTGTTAGTTTTCCATTTAATAATAAATCATGACCCTTTTCCCATGAAAACTATTGTAACAGCTAATAATTGCTTATGTGAATAAGTTAGAATTGATTTTCTTGGTTGTTGGAAATTTTACAGAAAATTTTGTTAAGGATATTTTCACTTTCTGATATTTGTTGCAAATATTTTCATAGTTTATGAATTATGCTTTAATTTAATCTTTAGTGTTGAAAGCTTTAATTTTTATTTAGTTTATTGGCTCTGTTATGATTTTGTTCTTGCCTTTTAACCTGTAAAATCTTTCTCTCAGATTCAGTTATTTGTTCAGCTTTGGAAAGCTGAAGTTTAATTAGGCTGGTGATTGCACTTATTAAATTCTGGGCACGCTGTATGCTAAGTCTCTTCAGTAGTGTCTGACTTTTTGTGACCCTATGGGCTGTAGCCCACCAGGCTACTCTGTCCATAGGATTCTAGATCTAGGCAAATTATTATTATTAATAACAATATACCAGTCAGAAAGATGTAATATTAGTGAAGAGGAAAAAACATGAGGAAAAGAACAAAATAGAAAGTCTTGCTAATAAAGACTGTTCCCTTTATGTTTTCTTCTTTGTCAATAAACTTATAAATGTCTTCCCTATTCCAAAATTTCTGTTTCTAATTGTTTTTCTTGCTCTTTTATGGTGTCATCTCTTATAGTTAAGTTTTCTCCTTTTGGACTGTTTAACTTGCTATATGTTGAGATACAGCTTTTTAATAATTTGTTTTAAAAGGAGCCTGAATCGCAATGCTACATGTTAAGACTATCTTTTCTGACCTGGAATAGTAGTGGCTAACACTGATAACATTCGGTTGGTTAGGATTCCCTTCTAGTTCCTTCTCACCAATGTTTATAATCAAAATTGTGCAGCTTTCACTTAACACATTTGTCTCTAATATTTTGTTGACATTTTGATATTGAGAATATATTGGCTTCATTAAATATTAAAAACTATCATTCCACATTTTAAATACTCTAAAATTGTTCATAAAGCATGAAAAATATTTGTTCCCTGATACTTGAAAGATCGCATTTATACAACCATGTGATTCTAGAGCCTTCCTTGAAGATACTTCTTCAAATTTGAAAAATATTGTCCATAGTTATGGACCTATTAAGATATTTTATTCCCATGGAGTCATCTTGATAATTTATATTTTATTATAAACTGCCCATACCATATTTAGAATTTTTATATTAAAAATATAAATTTATATGGACTATTTGTATTAAGTATTCTTTCACAATTTAAAATGTTCCCATGTTTCTTTATTATATATGCTCTTATGTTCATGCTTTTTCTCTTCTGCTAAATTTCTCAAAGGGTACTATTTTTTTTTATAAGGAACCCAACTCTTGGCATTTTAAAAGCAATTTCTGTTATTGTAAAATTTATTTAGTCATTTCAATTACTTGAAATTTTCTTTCTTTCAATTTTCCTTAGGTTCTGTGTTTTCTTCTGACTTTTTAGGTTTAAATAAAACCTTGAAAATTGTCTTCCTAAATAAATGTGGTAATTTTTCCAAAGTTTTAACTTTTACTTTCATCCTCATTATTTTCTAAATCAGTGTTTTGCAAGGAACGTGTTTTGACCCACTGAAAACTGTTGATACATTAAACTGTGTCACAGAATTGTGTTGTGCGTGCCTAGAAAATTTGTTGAAAGACATTTTATTCATTTTTTAAACACAGTAAAGTGTATTTTCATTTATGTAAGTTTGTAAGTTTATAACTGAATTTAAGATAATCTGAGCTTCCACTTTCTTATTTTCATAAGTGATATATTTGATACTTTCTGTTTTGTGTTAACATTTACTTTGCTTTGTTCTGTCTTTACCTTAGTTGCTTTTTTATGCACCCATTCTTTTTCTGGCTTTTACTACTTTGACAGTATTGTATATTTTAAAATTCAATGATTTTGAATATTTACCTTGTGTTTTACATTTGACTTCTGGCTATATTTATACTTATTAAAAATATACCCTAAGTTTTCTTTTCTAATCATCAGAATTTAGAGTAATTGCATCCTTTGAGTCATTTTTCCCCTGTGTTAGCTGAGGAATTTAGCATGATCTTAATCATCTTCCCTCTTAATATAATTTGTGTTTCATTCCTTTATTGTTGTAATTTCACCATTTTTATGTTATAGCTCCCTTTCAGGAATTTTTTTCTTGTTACAGTTTTATCTTATTTTTAACAATATTTCAAACTCAATTCTATTGTAACTGATTTCAGTATCACCTGTTAATCTTTTCTTCCTTTCTCCTTTCTTCCTTCCCTTCCTCTCTTTCTCTCTCTCTCTTTCATTTTACCATAGTCTTCTTACTTGTGATTTTAAAATTTGGATTTGTCTCCAGATCGTAGCATCTTCAAGTGGTTTTTCCCCCAAATTGTGGGTGATACATTTTTCTCAATCTGTCTGTATGTTATAATAACTTTCTGTTTCCTTCATGCCTGAATAGCAAGTTGGCTTAGCATAACCTCTTTAGCTCACCAACATTTTTCCTTCAGTATTCTGTGGTTTATTTTTTCATTGCCCCTTGGCTTTTCACATTGCAAAAGAACAGTTAGAAGCCAGCCAAATTTTGATTTTTGTTAGTGACATGTGTTTTCTGGATGGTTCTGTTTGTTTTTGTAAGTCCAACATTTTGTCACTCGGGTTCTTTTCAGTATTTCACTCTAGGGCCTTTTCAACCTAAGAGTCATCTTTGATAATTATGTCCATGTTTATCTTATCCCAAAGTCCTGTGGACTTTTTACCTCCTGATCATCTCTGAAATTTCTCTTATTCTCCTCTGCTACCCTCCAAGGTCAAGCAATTGTTATCTCTTACTAGGACTCTCACCTCACATAAGAGCCTCTGACTTGTTTCTTTACAAACCTACACACTCTAGCCAGAGAAATTGTTTTCTGCCCCAAATTCAAATTTTGTTTACCTCACGCATCTGCTTAAATTGCCTTAGTAGCCTTAGATAAAGAGCAAAATCTCTAACATGGATTTGCCTCAAAAATTTTCAAACAGCATGTAGGGATCCACTGATGAATCATGAAGTCAATTTGTTAGGTTACAAAAGTATTAAAAATCATTGTATATATGAAACATACAGGTGACTGTGTGTATGTATATACACACATATAAAACATATACAATAAGCATAAATCTAAACCAAAGATTTCACAAACTGGTGCCTACTCTTACAATGAGAAAACCTCTCTAATAGGTTCTATTGTATTCTGTTTCACGGTTTCTTTTTTTTTTAATGGGAATATAATTATTTTACTATGTTTTGTTAGTGTCTGCCATAAAACAACACGAATCAGCCATATAAAAACTTGTTTTATGATCTAGTAAGTTGATTTCTATGTATGTACATATGGGTATGTGTACTGGACTATGATGTAGAAAGCATTTCTTACTGTAGGTCATGGTGCAAAAAAATGGTTGAAGTCTCTGCCCTACAGAGCCCTGGATGGTGTCTTCCCTACCTCCCTCCTCATCGTCATCTCATATATGTTTATGTCTCTCGGCCCCAGTCTCACGGACCTTCATATAGATCCTCAAGCATGTTGTGCTCACTTATACTAAAGGGCTTCCCACATGCTGTTCCTTCTGTGGGGACTCTCCTGTTCCTTGGTTAACTCCCACTATCTCTCAGACCTCGCATGAATCAACCTTCCCCAGGGAAACCTGCTGGGACCTCCTGACTAGGTCAAGTCCCTCATCATGTGCTCTTGGAATACAATCTACTCTCTCATCCTGGTTTTGATTTCATATTATTCATGTGATTATTTTGGAGAAGGCGATGGCACCCCAGTCCAGTACTCTTGCCTGGAAAATCCCATGGACAGGGGAGCCTGGTAGGCTGCAGTCCATGGGGTCACGAAGAGTCGGACACGACTGAGTGACTTCCCTTTCACTTTTCACTTTCATGCCTTGGAGAAGGAAATGCAACCCACTCCAGTGTTCTTGCCTGGAGAATCCCAGGGACGGGGGAGCCTGGTGGGCTGCCGTCTATGGGGTCACACAGAGTCGGACATGACTGAAGCAACTTAGCAGCATGTGATTGTCTGTTTCTCCATCATCCACAAAGGCAAGAATATGGCAGGTGTCCCTTTTTGTTTCATTCATCCTTGTCTCATAAATGAGACTTTTTTATTATAGAATTAGGCGCCGATAATGACTTGTACATGTATATCATAAACACATATCTATTCACACATCGTTTTGGTTCAGTTTAGGAAGACTGTTTGTCATTGTACTTTTGGTTATTGCGTTATTTCTAACTTCTTGTTTCTTCTCACTGTCTTGTATCTTCCTTGGGAACATCTAGGCTTCTTATAATGTATACACTTTTTTCTCTCCATCTTGACTCAATATTTTAATATTTCTCTTCTTCTCTGCATTCTGAAGTAGCTTCTCAAATCTATTCTCACCAATTACTGAATTTAAACTGTGTAAATTCTGTTCTATCCTGCCTCTAGTTTTTAATTTATTGCATATTGCTTTCTCACTTGAACCTGATATATTCTTACCTTAGGGAGTACGTGTGAACTCAGTCATGTCCAACTCTTTGTAATCCCATGGACTGCACTCCACCAGGCTCCTCTGTCCATGGAATTTTCTAGGCAAGAATATTGGAGTAGGTTGCCATTTTCTCCTCCAGGGGATCTTCCCGACCTAGGGATCAAACCCGTGTCTTCTGTGTCTACTGCATTGGCAGGCAGATTTTTTAACACTGAGTCACCTGGGAAGCCCTATTCTCACCTTAACTCTGTTATCTTTATATTCCAGTCTATTCTACATATTCCTTGCTGCTTTTTTTTTTAACTTTTTATTTTGTATTGGGGTATAGCTGATTAACAATGTCATGATAGTTTCAGGTGAACAACGAAAAGACTTAGCCACACGCCCAACCTTGTCTAACCTCCCCTAAACTCCCCTCTCCTTTATCATATAACCAACCATATCTCCTAGGAAGATGAGATTGCATTAATTTGAGGACCAAGGATCTCTGTTTTTTCTTTTTCTCCTTCTTCTCTTCCTCCTCCTCTTCTTCTTCTTTTTTTATTTTCCAACACACTGTACATGCTCTTCACTGTCTGCTGGGGAGGTGTAGGTTCTTAGATCTCCAGACAGAGGACAACATGATAAGAGCTGTTTTCTAATGAGGCTCTTTCGGCATGAGAAGGAAACTTTTTCAGTTTCAGAAGCTATTTCTATGATGCACATTACAATACCTAAATATTTTTATAGATTTACTGGAGGAGAGTGTGGAGAGGGATGAGAACTCATATTGTCGTCTACTCTGAAATTTGGCCTGAATATTAGTGGAGAAGCTCTGATGACTTCTCACTGATCACTTCTTAAGTTGATGGACAATGTGCCTCTCTCAACTGAGGGAGAGTAAATGATGTGTGTCCAAGTATCTTTTCTGCCTACATCCACACTGGTGGTTTCATTCTGTTTTATGAGGTTAAAACATAGATAGGCAACTGCTTTTTCTGAATTTAGCTCCACTGTCTTTGCGATTAAAAGTTCCTCCTTTATGAAGGCAACAGGTAAATCAGCAATCTTAGTTTTTATTGTCCACATGTTTTCTATTTTTTGTATGTTTTCATATGTATTGTATAATGAAATTAAAATCATGACATTGAATTTTCACAGATTGATTATTCTTTCACAGAGTTTATAGATTGAATATTCTTAAACTTGAGAAGATAAAGGAATTCACTTTTTTAAAATCAGGCAGAAATTATAGTCTCTTTAGTATCAGTTGTATAAACCAGCTTGGGAATGCTTCACTTAGTGATCTTAAGCAGATGCTAATCATATCCATATCAAAAGATCTTTTCTTGATACATGATACTCAATGTTCACTGCAATACTATTTACAATAGCCAAGACATGCAAACAACCTAAATTTCCACTGATGGATGAATGGATAAAGAAGACGTGATACATATATACAATAGAATATTACTCAGCCATTAAAAAAGAATGAAATAATGCTATTTGCAGCAACATGGATGGACCCAGAGGTTATTGTACTAAGTGAAGTCAGACAGAGAAAGACAAATATATGATATCACTCAAAATTCTCCAAGCCAGGCTTCAGCAATACATGAACCATGAACTCCCTGAGGTTCAAGCTGGTTTTAGANGGGAGGGATTTGGGGCAAGAGGAGAAGGGGACGACCGAGGATGAGATGGCTGGATGGCATCACGGACTCGATGGACATGAGTCTGAGTGAACTCCGAGAGACGGTGATGAACAAGGAGGACTGGTGTGCTGGGATTCACGGGGTCGCAAAGAGTCAGACACGACTGAACGACTGAACTGACCTGAAATATAGAATCTAAAAGATGCTACAAATTAACTTATATACAAAAGAGAAATAAACTCACAGACTTTAAAAATAAACTTATGGTTTCCAAAGGGGAAAGTGGGGAGGAGAGAAGGATAAATTAGGAGTTTGGGATTAACATATACACACTGTGCTGTGCTAAGTTGCTTCAGTCATATCCAACTCTATGCGACTCTGTGGACTGTAGCCTGCCAGACTCCTCTGTCCATGGGATTTCCCAGGCAAGAATACTGGAGTGGGTTGCCATTTCCTTCTCCAGGGGATCTTCCCGACTCAGGGATTGAACCCGTGGCTCTTACATCTCCTGCATTGACAGGCAGGTCTTTATCACTAGTGCCATCTGGGAAGCCCATATACATACCTCTATAAGTAAAATAGATACTCAAGAAGGACCTACTGTATAGTACAGGAAGCTCTACTCAATATTCTGTAATAACCAAATAGGAAAAGATCTGAAAAAGAATAAATATATGTGTAACTTTGCTGTACCGCTGAAACAAACACAGCATTATGAATTAACTAAGCTTCAATATATATATATAAATCTTCTCTTGGGTATATCTTTATTTATGAAGTTGCTGATACATTGTGTTAGTACATACCCCCCCCACCCCACTTAATGGAGGGGGTTTCTGGAGTCTACAAGACTATGCACAATCTGTCCTGCATAGTGAAGCCATATGAACGCTAACCACTCCCCTTGGCACATTTATTTACCTGAATCCCCCAAGGTAATTATGATTTTGGTGTTTAAAATTACCAGGTGGGCAAGAGGAAACTTTCAGAGGTGACAGACATGTTTATTACTTTTATTATAGTGATGGTTTTATGGATATTTCAAACCTGTCAAGTTGTATATGTCAAATATATGCACTTTTTTGTATGCAATTATACCTGTTAATTTATAATTAACAGTAAAGCTGTTAAAAAGAAATACAACTGCCATGTTGGCATATTTCTCCTAACAGTCTTTGGAATAGTTGAAATAATGAGAGATTCTTATTATTCGTTCACTTATACATAAGCTATATAGCTTCATCACTTAGCTAATGATAGCTAAGCATACGGGAAATTTACTGCTTGTTTTTCTTATCACTTGTCATGCTTGTCATCCTTGTGCTTAGGCTGTGATATCCCACTGTTTTCTAGTATTTAATGGGTATTTATGCTGCTCTCAGTCTTTTTCAAAAATCTTACCATGGGCAATAATTTCCCCAGTATTTCTGCTTATTGTTGTCAGCACTGAGGCTTAAGATCTTTTAAATATCTTTTAGAAATAGATATTTATGAATCATTGGGTGAAAAATGAACTTAGTAACTTTAAGGGAAACACTCAAGGAAAAAGAGGAGATTGTTTTTCTCTACACATACTGTTAAAGAAAGACATAGAGTAGGCAAGTTGCTTTCCTTAGAATGGACATGGCCAAGATGGGTTATAGCCTATCTCCTATCTGACGTATTTTTAAAAAACTCCTTTTTCCCCCTGAATGGCAATTTTGAATAAAGTGGTTAATTCTTTCCTTTGTTATTAATCCTTTGTGGTAGAAATTACCATTCATTCTACCCTAACCAGCTTGTGTCTGTTCTATTTTTCTAATAAATATGTGCTGGTACAGTTCCAGCAGAGGTGATGAAGTTGCAGTTAAGTTTTAGAAGGAAATCATTTTACACTTTAGCACTTCATAGGTGAGGCTATTGCAATAGACTGATTTTGAATATTTAAGAATATTGACCCCTTAAAAATATATATAAAATCACATTCATATTTATCATAGAGATTGCATTTGTAAAGTTGTAATGATGAATGAAATTGACATTTATGATATAACAGATTGTGTTTGTGAAGTTATAATGATGAATGAGTTTAACAACTTGGGCTCCTTTTTCATCCAACTCTGCAGAGAAAGGTTTGGAGAGATAGGCAGAGTGATCTAATAAATTCAGGCTTCCTAAAGGTGAAAATCTGGATGAACTGTGGACATAGCTTGCATTTTGCATGAGTATTATCCAATGAATATTCAGAAAACATAATCTTCAGTTATCTGTTAAATGGATTCTCCACAAAAAGGAATTGTGTCTTATCAGTCAGCATATACACACTGACACTTATTACATTTATGTACTTGGATTGAGAAGTACACAGTTTATGATATTGATTCAATATCTCAAAAGCTCCCTTTGTGAGGTTAGCTGACATTTGGTGTGTATCAAATTATTACTTTTCCATTAGCTTGAAATTTAGCGGGGTCTGAGAGATTGAACATGGAAGAATTGTTTTCATGGACATTTTACATTTTCTTTCAATATTGCCATATCCTTGGACTTCTCTGGTGGTCCAGTGGTTAAGAATTCGCCTGGCAATGCAGGAGACATGGGTTCAACCCCTGGTCTGGGAAGATCCCACATGCTGCAGGGCAATTAAGCATGTGAACCACAACACCGGAGCCTGTGCTCTGCAACAAGAGAAGCCACCACAATGAGAAGCTCGCACATAGCAACAAAGACCCAATGCATCCAAGATAAATAAATAAAATATTGCCATATACTGAGAAATAATATTGTCAGTGAAAAATGTGATCAAGAATACAACCAGGCCCGAAGAATAGTCATTTATTTACTTCTTGGGGCTTGGATTATAAAGCCCTACATTATTGATAGGGTCATTGCTATTTCTAGAATTTTCCAGATTCCATTCATTTGGACTGAGATAGAGTACTGTAGTTTTACTGGGGGGAATTAATGGGTCTCATAGTTCACTGTATCAAAGCAACAGACAGATTTGAAAAGGGATGACTGAGGCATCAATTAAGTATCAATCAATACTTGGAGAAAGAATGTTTAATACAAGTATGTGAAGTAGAGAAGGACAAAACAGAAAGGACTCAATTAAAAAAGGTATATGGAGGAATAGATTGTCTTTGAAGTTCTGTCTCATCAAGAGTACATAAATGGAGTAAAAGTCCTAATCCAGTGTGTGCTCAAGGAAAATCAGACAGGAGAATGCAGTTACTAGTAGAAACTAATATTCCTCACATCAGTTTTCCAACTTAGATGTTACATATTGGTCTGTTTTATAAGGATTTTGTTTATTTAAGGCACTATTCATGTATTTACTAGATATTATTCTTAGACATAAAAGGGATTCAGAATATACTGTTTTGCAATATCCTTAATAAAAAATAGAGCCTAGAAGCAAAGATTTGAATTGTAGGGGGGAAATCTCATAAAGAGTCTTTGGAAGTATTGATATAACCAGATATCAGGTTCACAGTCAATGGCGGACTGTTTCAGACAGACTTGAATAGCTCCATGGATTTAGAATAGCCTTCATCTTAAAGACCATACGGAACATTCTAGTCACTTCTAGGCAATGTCTTTTTTATTTACAGGAGAATTAATAGGAGAAAAGTGAGTGCTTCACAGAGTAAGAGATTTCTTTAAAAGATTTATTGTGTTGCAAGCTAAGCAAAAAAAATCTTTTTCAGGTTTATTCGCAAACTGATAATTGGAAGAAGAATTCTAGCAACAGAAATAACGATCCTATATTAAGCCTCATCCTAAATCTCATAGATTAAGGACTACTGTTTATTTCCTGCTTCTAAGATCAGATTTGTGAGCCATAACACTGTGGGCTACCCTTAGCCATGCTTCCCATCCACTTCCTTCTGGTTGAATGAGGAGGCTTAGTGATGTAAAAAAGATTTGACTCACTGAGAGGCAAATGAACTTGATATCTGAGTCAAAAACAGTCAAAAATGCCAAGTAGATTATGTAGCTGATGCCCTAAGGTGATTTGAGAAATCAACAGGAATCTCCCCAGAGGCACAAAGGATGGAATTTCTCAGCAAATAGCATATTAGTGTCTAGATTACAGGCTAGACAACCCATAAGTAGGAAGACATAGGTCAGAGCACTGGAGCCTTTCTTCCTCTTTAAACAAATTGAACCAAAGTCCCAAGGCTTCTTTAATTTCCACCTTAAGGAAGACAGATCGTCTTATCTTGAACTTCTATCATCTATTCCCTTGCAAATTTTTCTGTCTTCACTCCTCAAAGAAAATTTAAGCATTAGTTCCTCTCAGTCAACTCAGGGCCCTGACTGATACGTTTATGTTTTGCAATCCACCAAATGTGCTACAGTCAAGGATCAAAAACTCTTTTGCCGAGTGGTACAGAGCTGGGCTTCCCGGGTGGCTCAGTGGTAAAGACTCTGCCTGCCAATGCTGGAGACGCAGGAGATGCGGGTTTGATCTCCGGGTCAGGAAGATTCACTGGAGGAGGGCATGGCAACTCACTCCAGTATTCTTGTTTGTAGAAACCCAGGGACAGAGCCTGGTGAGGCTGGTGAGCTACAGTCTATGGGTCACAAAGAGTCAGACGTGACTGAGAGACTGAGCATGTACTCACAAATGAATTTTCCTACTCAGGAAAAAGTTAAGTCTCCTTTCCACTCAGCTTCATGCTTCAGCTAATCTTTCTTGGCTGATGAGCACAGCAGAAGCATGTCAGCCAGGGAATTTCATCTTGATGGGTTTTAGCAAATATCCAAGTGAAAAACACAAAATACAAAATACAATAGAACCATGGTGCTTGGGTCTGTAATTAGAGAGGAAAGGCAGAAACGGGAACACTGCAGCTTCTCACATCAGAGGCGGGGCCTGTTGATTATTTATGGTTTTTCTCTTTTGATGTATCATTTGTACATAGTGAAATGCACAAATCTTAAGAGAACACTCATGAGATTTGACAAATGCATGTACTTGTGTAACCCAAGCCTCTTTGCCATCATGCCAGAAACTTCTGGCATGCCCTTTCCCAGTTAGTTAATGCCGTGGTTCATCCCTTAGAGGCAACTCCTGTTCTGATTTTTTCCCCCCATTATGAAATAGTTCTACCTGTTTAGAACTCCATAATATAATTGGAATAATATTATATATATTCTGTGTACAGCTTCTGCATCAGCTTGCAAGTGCTGCCAAAATTTTATTTTTTCACAGACTAACGGTATAAACAACAGAAATGCATTTTCTCACAGTTCTAGAGGCTGAAAGTCCAAGATGAAGATGCTGGCATCTCTTCCGTTGGCTTGAAAATTATTATGTTCTTGCTATGTCCTCACATGGTCGTCCCTCGGTCTCTGTGTTGTCTGCGTCCTAATTTCCTCTTCTTAGAAAGAACAGCATATTGCATTAAGGCCCACCCATGAGACCTCATTTTACCTTTATTACTTCTTGAAAGGCCCAATATACAAACAGTCATATACTGCGGTATCATTACTAACAGGGCTTTAATGTAAACATTTTGGAGGTGGGGTAGGGGACACAAATCAGCCCATAATACCTGTTTTGAATCATCAAAATGTTTTGGAGATTCATCCGTGTGGTTTGTGTCAGTAGGTTGTCCTTTTTTATTTCTGAGTACTATTTCATTATACGAATAGACCACAGTTTGTTTACTCTAGTAGTGGACACCCGTGCTGCTTCAGCCAAGTCGCTTCGGTCGTGTCTGACTCCGTGCGACCCTATGGACTGTAGCCCACAAGCCTCCTCTGTCCATGGGGTTCTCCAGGCAAGAACACTGGAGTGGGTTGCCATGCTGTCCTCCAGGGGATCTTCCCCAGCCAGGGATCAAACCTGCATCTCTTACGTGTCCTGCACTGGCAAGCGGGTTCTTTACCACTAGCGCCACCAGGGAAGCCCTGTGCCGCTTCCAGTTTGGGGCTATTATAAATGAAGCAACTTAAACATCATTGTACAAGTCTTTTTGCAACTATATATATATATATATGTATGTATGTATCTTTTTAATTTATTTATTTTAATTGGAGGTTAATTACTTTACAATATTGTATCGGTTTTGCCATACATCAACATGAGTCCACCACGGATATACATGTGTTCCCCATCCTGAACCCCCCTCCCACCTCCCTCCCCATACCATCCCTCTGGGTCATTCCAGTGCACCAGCCCCAAGCATCCTATATCATGGGTGGATGAAACTGGAGCCTATTATACAGTGAAGTAAGCCAGAAGGAAAAACACCAATACAGTATACTAACTCATATATGTGGAATTTAGAAAGATGGTAACGATAACCCTGTTGCGAGACAGCAAAAGAGACACAGATGTATAGAACAATCTTTTGGACTCTGTGGGAGAGGGAGAGGGTGGGTTGATTTGGGAGAATGGCAACATTATATTTTATCTTGACCTAGATCTAGGAGTGAATTTGCTGGTTATAGTAATAGATGTATGTTTAATTTTATTTGAAACTACCAGGAAATTTTCCAGAGATTGTACTGTTTTATAGTCCTACTATCAATTTATGAGAATTCTAGTTGCTACAAATCCTTATTAACATTTGGTGTTATAGGTATTTTAATATATTGATTGGTTTTAGTCATTCAGGTCAGTGTACAGTGGTATCTCATTGTGGTTTTAATTTGCATTTCCCACAGTGATTTAAAATACTTTTGCCTGTGCTAGGCTGTTCAATTTACAATAAATGAAGAGCTCCTGGAGGTCTCCGGGAAATACTTATGTGAAGCAAAGGTTCTCAGTGTGTCCATCACCAAAATCCTCTAAAACTTAGTTCTGCTATTGCACCTGATATTTCTGACCTCTCTGATTATCTGTAGTGTGACCCGAATGTAAGTAGCTATAAATTATCTAAGGGCATGGAACTGGCCTTAAAGAATCAGAGGGATGGGGTGTGTGTCTGACCGTATATTTCTATGTTTCCCGGTGCTCCATGAAAAGACAACAATATGAGAAGGAGAAGAGAAGAAGGAAAAAAAGAAAAACTTTTTTCTGTAATTAAAATTACCCTGGATTACAACTAGATAGGCAGTTGGAAAACTATGATGTTAGATCTCTGTCTCCCTTCGTTCACCAATATAAATTCCAGAAGGAGAAAAAAAAATCCATTTTAATTATTTTAAATCAAACACATACTTAAAATAATTAAAATAGATTTATTTTTCAAGTATTTCTTCAATGTTTGTAATGGAAATATTAGTCCTTTATTCCTCCTCTCTTCTGCCTTCCCCAAATCCTCTTTCCCCCAGGCAACTATCTACCTTCAAGAATTTTTATATTTATTTTTAAATTTAATTTTTTTAAGTTTTACTGAAATACAATAGACACGTAACATTGCATTTATGTAAGGTATACAACATGATTTAATATATACTTAATAAAATGATCACCAGAAGAAGTTTAGTTAACATCTATCACCTCATGTAGTTAAATTTTTTTTTTTTCTTGAGACGAGAACTTTTAAGATCTACTCTCAGGACTTCCCTGGTGGTCCAGTGGCTAGGATTCCATGTTCCCAATGCAGGAGGCCTGGGTTCAATCCCTTGGCAGGGAACTCGATCCCACATGTCAAAACTAAGAGTTTGCACATTGCAACTAAAGATGCCAGATCCTGTGGGCCTCAAGTAAGACTCAATGCAGCCAAATAAATAAATAAGTAAAAAAGATATTTAAAAAAGAGAAAGATTTACTCCACTGACAACTTTCAAATATACAATATTGTTAGCCATACTTAAAGGTCCATCTAGTCAAAGCTTTGGTTTTTCAGTAGTCATGTATGGATGTGAGAGTTGGACTATAAAGAAAGCTGAGTGTTGAAGAAATAATGCTTTTGAACTGTGGTGTTGAAGAATCTTGAGAGTCCCTTGGACTGCAAGGAGATCCAACCAGTCAGTCCTAAAGGAAATCAGTCCTGAATATTCACTGGAAGGACTGATGCTGAAGCTGAAACTCCAATACTTTGGCCACCTGATGTGAAGAACTGACTCATTGGAAAAGACTCTGATGTTGGGAAAGACTGAAGGCGGGAGGAGAAGGGGACGACAGAGGATGAGATGGTTGGATGGCATCACTGACTCAATGGACATGAGTCTGAGTAAACTCTGGGAGTTAGTGATGGACAGGGAAGCCTGGCATGCTGCAGTCCATGGGGTCACAGAAAGTTGGACACGACTGAGCGACTGAGCTGAACTGAACCATGCTATACATTACATCCCCAGGGGTTCTTTATTTTATAACTGGAAGTTTGTACCTTTTGACCACCTTCACTCATTTTGCTCTCACCTGAACCCATCCTGCCTCTGACAATCACCGATTTATTTTATGTGGGTTTTTTTTTTTGATTCCACATATAAGTGAATTCATTTAGTATTTGTCTTTCTCTGTCTGATTTATTTCGCTTAATGTAATGCCCCGAAGACTCATCCATAGTGTCCCAAATAGCAGGATTTCTTTCCTTTATATAGATGAAAAATATTACATATTACGTATCATATTTTCTTCGTTCATTTATTCCTCAATGGATACTTGCGTTGTTTTCATGTCTTGACTATTGTAAATAATGCTGCAGTGAGCTTGAGGATGCAGCTTATCTGTTTGATATAGTGATTTCATTTCTTTCAGAAGTACCTAGAAGTGGGATTGCTGGATCATAACGGTATTTCTAATTTTAATTTTTTGAGGAAACTTCAAGGTGTTTTCCATAGTGGCTGCACCAATTTCATTCATTCTGACCAACAATGCACAAGGATTCTCCTTTCTCCACATCCACACCAATGCTTGTTGTTTCTTGTCATTTTGATGATAGTCATTTTAACAGATGCAACATAAATTCTCATTGTGGCTTTGCTTTGCATTTTCCTGATGGTTAGTAATGTTTAACACGTTTCAAATATACCTGTTGATTGTTTTTATGTCTTCTATTCAGTTCCTCTGGCCTTTATAAAATNGGGGAGTGAGACTTCTTTGTGTTTACCTTTCAATTTGAACCATTTGAAATTTTTTCATGACACAGTGTGAAATAAAGTGGAGAAGAAGGTAATTGAACATGAGGTAGTTAAGAAATTGTGAAACCTGGATATTGTGCAGGTTGTCACCCAGAATGAAAGCATAGAGAGGAAGGCCACAGTTAGGTGTGAAAATGGTTACTGAACACAGGAGAACTGTCCACGGAATCCGCAGGCACTTTGAGTCCAAAGAAGGGTGGAATGTGATGTCGCTGGAACCTTTAGACCTGCAAGGAGAGAGGAACTTTGCTCAAGGATTGGTTTGAGGGGTCACAGGATGTGGAGGACTTGAGCTCTGCTTCCTTGTCCTGCAATACCAAGGGTGGAGAGAGCCGCATTCCATGTTAGCAGACTTTAGGGGAAGCAGTGGGTGTCCTGGGGTACACAGCAAGGTTTTAATTAAGGAAAGGATGGGGTGATTTTCCTAGAGCAGGGCTGGCAATCGTGAGCCCCACAATGTCAAATGAAAGTTATGAATGAGAGGACGAAGAGAAGCTGGGGCCCCACTATCATAATCAATGCACATCTCTAATGAGTTGCTTCAGAGGGAAATCGCTGTAGGCTAGCTTATGACCTCCAGCCTCACATAGCTACTTAATGATTGTTTGAAAAGGAAAGGCAAACTAAAACCTGTAAGCCTTGACAGTAGCGATATTCAGTCATACACACACCTGCATCACTTTATGTGAAGTTTACGGCTAAATAAAATTTTATTTTCCCACTAAAAGTGCACTTGAAGGAAGCAAATACTATAAAATGCAATGTGAACATTAAATGGAATTCAGTGAAAAACCCAAGCCGATAATAGTTTCTATGGACATATATAAGCTTATTTCAAAATTATCATGGCCAGTGAAATAAAGTGGGCTCTGGGTTGAGAAAACTGATTCCCAGAAGGTGAGTCATAAAGTTGGAACACAATCTCATAGTTACAAAAGGCCCCAGAACTCCCAGCAATCTATAAAGCTATAACTAGGAAACTCAAGTAAATAAGTCTCTTGGGAAATGTGGCTGTAGAGTTTTTAAAAAATTGAAAAGTAATGAAAGCACCAAGAGAAAAATGTGAGGCAAAGTAAACATTCAAATGATTTGTAGTATGGCACAGTTCAGATTGGAAAACATGAAAAAACCATACTCTATATGTGTATACATATATATGGTTATATAACATGCAGTTATATCTAAGCATATGCACATGTACATATATATATATTCACACACATATATCATACATATATCCTACATATAAAAATTGTGTACTTATATCCACTTGTTTTAGAAAGGCCAAACTTTGGTCGAACACATGGCAGCCAAGGATCCTCTCAGAGATTAGTCAAGTCACCGTTGCTATTCTCTGATGAAAGGGTTTATTCAAGCTCTTGATGAAAATTTACCTTTAGTGACATCACTGCATTATAGAAATATCAAATTGGCATTTTGAAAGGAAAAGCTTTTTCTTTTAATATAATGGTTTTATATATAATATAATTTAATATAATACCAGAGGGAAACTTTGTTCTCTTGAAAGTGATTTTCTTAGAGGGATAAATATCATTATACCACAGGAAACCTACAAATGTTTATGAATTTAATAAACACAAATAATATAATAATGTTCCTTTAATTCTGAACATTTTTGTAATTTAGCATAACCAGAATCTCTTATCAAACACATTGTTAGTACATGTACTCTTTTTCCCAGTTTCTTCACTCAGTAAATGGTTTTCAAGTGTCTGTTCTGTACCAAATGCTGTTGAAGCACTAGGTGGGAACGTGCCTTGAATGCTGGGAGTGCAAGAAGGTGATATCAGGTTGGCCAAAATGGTCGCTTGGGTTTTTTTTCCTATGGAAAAAGCCCAAAGACCTTTTTGACCAACCCAGTACAAGGTCTTTGTGGAAGATCTCACCTGAGTTCCAGACCCACACACGTGCACACTTGGAAGTGGCCAGGCATCTCAGACTCAGGTATCTAGAAGTGAGCTCAGTGTTTTCTAATCCACACCCCACTCTACTAGTGAAGCCCGATTCTCTCCTGTGCTTCCCCCTCACTGTGAAAAATCTTTCCAATGTAAACTTGACCACAATGCTATTGCAGCTCTCCATGCCTCTCATGCCTACAGCAATGTTTCATAAAAATTTTTTGAAAGCTCTAAAAGAAAAAAAAAAAACAGTAAAGATGGATTTTGAAAAGCATGAGGTCTTGTCAAAATTACAAAATTTACCTTTATGTTCATAGAAGTGTATATTAGCCCATGGTATGTTGCAGTTCAAGAAGCAACTGTTAGAACTGGACATGGAACAACAGATGGTTCCAAATCCGAAAACGAGTACATCAAGGCTGCATATTGTCACCCTGCTTATTTAANTATATTCATAGAAGTGTATATTAGCCCATGGTATGTTGCAGTTCAAGAAGCAACTGTTAGAACTGGACATGGAACAACAGATGGTTCCAAATCCGAAAACGAGTACATCAAGGCTGCATATTGTCACCCTGCTTATTTAATTTATATGCAGAGTACATCATGAGAAATGCCAGACTGGATGAAGCACAAGCTGGAATCAAGATTGAGAAACAACAATAACCTCAGATATGCAGATGACACCACCCTTACAGCAGAAAGTGAAGAACTAAAGAGCCTCTTGATGAAAGTGAAAGAGGAGAGTGAAAAAGTTGGCTTAAAACGCAACATTCAGAAAATTAAGATCATGGCATCCGGTCCTATCACTTCATGGTGAATAGATGGGGAAACAATGGAAATAGTGAGACACTTTATTTTCTTGGGCTCCAAGATCACTGCAGATGGTAACTGCAGCCATGAAATTAAAAGACACTCGCTCCTTGGAAGAAAAGCTATGACTAACCTAGACAGCATATTAAAAAGCAGAGACATTAGTTTACCAACAAAGTCCATCTAGGCAAAGCTATAGTTTTTCCAGTGGTCATGTATGGACGTGAGAGTTGGCCTATAAAAAAAGCTGAACAATGAAGAAGTGATGCTTTTGAATTGTGGTGTTGGAGAAGACTCTTGAGAGTCCCTTGGACTGCAAGGAGATCAAACCAGTCCATCCTAAAGGAGATCAGTCCTGAATATTTATTGGAAGGATTGATGCTGAAGCTGAAACTCTAATACTTTGGCCACCTGATGCAAAGATCTGATTTGTTGGAAAAGACCCTGATGTTGAGAAAGATTGAAGGTGGGAGGAGAAGGGGATGATGAAGATGAGATGGTTGGATGGCATCGCCGACACGATAGACACAAGTTTGAGTAAACTCTGGGAGCTGGTGATGGACAGGGAAGCCTGGAGTGCTTCAGTCCATGGGGTCAAAAAGAGTCAGACACGACTAAGCAACTGAACTGAACCGATATTCTTATTTATTTTTCTTAGAAGATGTTTTAAAGTTCTTCCCTTTTAACATTTTCTCACATGAGAATGTTCCCTCACAGGCCTTTGAGCACAACTGATTTACTAGGCAAATGACCACATATATCTTCTGACTTCAAGTAGCCCTGAACACATGTTCTAGTTGGAGATGCACAGACTTGGAAGACAGCAGTCAGACCCCACAGTACAACGCGAGGTGGCAGGAGGTCCTGTAACTGGAAACATTGGCTTTGGAATTTAGTTGCTTATTTGAATCTTGATTCTGTTGTTTGCTAGTTGTGTGATCTTGGGCAGTGTTATTTAATTCCTCTAAATTTATCAAATAGGGATATTATAACAGTACCTACTTCAGGATTGTTATGAGGATTATGAAATGGTCCAAGGAAAGGGCTCATATCTGAGCCTGGCCCAGAGTAAATACTCCATAAATGGACCTTCATCTCCAGTTACAGCTCCAAGGAACAGCTTGTAGTCTCTTGTACATGCCATGATATTTCATGCTGATTTGTGTTTGATCTAGAATACTGCATCATGTCAGCTTTCCAGGTGGCACAGTGGTAAAGAATCTGCCTGACAATGCAGGAGATGCAAAAGATGCGAGCTCAATCCCTGGGTCAGGAAGATCCCCTGGAGGAGGAAATGGCAATGCACTCCAGAATTCTTGCCTGGACAGAGGAGCCTGGTTGGCTCCAGTCCATGGAGTCAGAGTTGGACACACCTTAGTGACGAAGCACACACGCACTCATAATTTTGAATCACCAGGGAAGGAACGGAGGTAGAAATATGTTTTCCCCTAAAGGGAAAATAAAAACACCAAACCTATCCTGTATTGTTGGAAATATGACAGATTTATTTTAATGTCATAGGTTGAAAGTCATTTTTTTAGTATAGGTTTTTAAAAAAATTTATTCATTTTAATTGGAGACTAATTATTTTATAATATTGTAGTGGTTTTTGCCTTACATTGACTTGAATCAGCCATGGGTGTACATGTGTTCCCCATCCTGAACCCCGCCTCCCACCTCCCTCCCCATCCCATCCCTCAGCCTACTTGAAGTCAGAAGATACATGTGGTCATTTGCCTAGTAAATCAGTTGTGCTCAAAGGCCTGTGAGGGAACATTCTCAGGTGAGAAAATGTTAAAAGGGAAGAACTTTAAAACATCTTCTAAGAAAAATAAATAAGAACATAAGTTCAGTTCAGTCGCTTAGTCATGTCTGACTCTTTTCGATCCCATGGACTGAAGCACGCCAGGCTTCCCTGTCCATCACCAACTCCCAGAGTTTACTCATTCCAGTGTACCAGCCCTGAGCACCCTGTCTCATGCTTTGAACCTGGATTGGTGATCCATTTCACATATAGTAATATACATGTTTCAACATTTTTCTTTCAAATCATCCCACCCTCGCCCTCTCCCACAGAGTCCAAAAGACTGTTCTATACATCTGTGTCTCTTTTTCTGGCTCGCATATAGGGTCATCATTACCATCTTTCTAAATTCCATATATATGCATTAGTATACTGTATTGCTGTTTTTCTTTCTGGCTTACTTCACTCTGTATAATAGGCTCCAGTTCCATCCACCTCATTAGAACTGATTCAAATGTGTTCTTTTTAATGGCTAAGTAATATTCCATTGTGCATATATACCACAACTTTCTTATCCATTCACCATCAACCATTTTTTAGTTTTTTAAAAAATTTTTATTTATTTACTTTTGGCTGTGCTGGATCTTCATTGCTGCACAGGCTTTCTCTAGCTGTGGTGATTAGGAGCTACTCTCTACTTACAGAGCACAGGCCCTAGGCTCTCAGGCTTCAGTAGTTGCAGTGACTGGGCTCAGTAGTTGCAGCTTTCTGGCTCTAGAACACAGGTTTATTTAGTTGCTCTGCAGTATGTGGGATCTTTCTAGATAAGGAATTGAAAACCTTTTCCCCTCGTTGGCAGGTGGATTCTTTATCACTGAGCCACAAGGGAAGCCCAAAAGTCACCTATTCTTCATCAAAAAAGAAAAACTGCAAAGCATTCTCATAGAGCTGAGGATGACAAATATCAGCTCACAGGCCCACAAACTGCCTGTCTTCTCTATCTTCTCCAACTTTATTCAGCTATTGAATTTCTGGTCTGGTGTTTCTTTTCTACTCCTTTTCTATTTTTTTACTGTTGAATACCTACCTTGCTTTTTTTTCTTTCTTAAAATGCTGCTCAACCATTCATGCATCAGCTGCTTTCCTGGCGCTTTCACTGGCATTTCAAGATAATGCTACATTGAAATAAATCAGTCATTAGGGCCCCTCAGCTCGGGAAAAGTTTTTCTTAGCTAAATAATGTTGGCATTTCCAACCTGAAACTCAGTGGTCATGCTCCATTATACACGCTCATTATAGAGCCTGTATTCCAAATGCACACTATACCTTGGGGACCCCTGTAGCTCAGTCTCTGCAAAAAATAATGCATAAAGAAGCCTGGCCTGGCTGACCCCAAATGATTTATAATATATTCTAAGTTTACTCTTCCCCCTCAACCAAACAAAGGAGATGCCACTCCTTACCTCAGAATAACTATTCTCAGGATTATTTTCTCCATTCTTCTATTTTCTTACCCTCCACATGATAAACTCTTATATTTCAGGGTTGCTCACATATTGGCCTCCAAAATACTGTCTTCGGCTTTAGTTCCTTGTGACTTTTTTCTTTGTCCCCTTGTTTCACCCTTGCTGTTTCAGCAGTCTAATTTAGCAACTTTATTCCTTTTATCTCCTTCTACCATTTCCTTGCCAGTCTCTTCTTTCTCCCTAGTTTTCTAACTTGTATCTCAAAAGGTTGGGCAATCAAATTAGCAAGTACTCTTTTAGTTCTGAAGAAGACACATGTGACTCAAACAATTGTGAGTTGAAGGGGGATTAAAAATCTGGTTCCCTTTAGCATATTTATTTAACTGTTTATTCCTTCACTATTCCTTCACTGAAGTGGGAGCTTCTAGAGAGAGAGTATATTTACCTTCATGCCTGCAGCACCCAACACAGGCCCTGGCATGGAATGGCACTCAATAACTGTTGACTAAATGATGAAAGTCTGAACTGTTGACTAAATCCTACTATTTCCTAGGAAGGAGTTTTAAAATAGAAACCGCTGAAAAAGAAAAGGAACTTGGTTTAATCAATAACACAACCAGGGATATAAATAAACTTTAAGCCTGGGAGAGTCTAAGTATCCTTTTCTGTAGATTATTTGTTGTGATATTAATTGGCCAGAGGGTCTTACCACTTAGACAGTCTCTTTCTTCATCTCAGTCTAGATACCCGTGTCTGTGGTGTGTCAGATCACAGGTACCATGAAAGTCACTTTCACTCAGTTGTGTCTGACATTTTGTGACCCCATGGACTTAGCCCACCAGGCTCCTCTTTATGTAATTCTCCAAGCAAGAATACTGGAGTGAGTTGCCATTCCCTTCTCCAGGGGATCTTCCTGACCCAGGGATCAAACCCAGGTCTCCTGCACTGCAGGCTGATTCTTTACTGTCTGAGCCACCAGGGAAGCCCATAGGTCACCATATAAAGATATAAAAGATAAAAGGACCATTTAGTTGATGGCTTGCCCAAACTTTGTGAAATATTTGAGTTATGAGTTAAACTTTAGATTCTTTGGATTCTGAGTTTGGTCGAGTTCAAAAAGTAGAAAAATCCTGTGTGAATGAGGCAATACCTCACTCTGGTCAGAACCGCCATCACTATAAAGCCTGACAAATAACATGCTGGAGGGAGTTTGGAGAAAACAGAACCCTACTACACTGTTTGTGGGAATGTAAATTGGCACAACCACTATGGAGAACAGTATGGAGGTTCCTCAAAAAACAAAAAACAGAGTTGCCACATGATCCAGTAATCCTACTCCTGAGCAGACAAAACTGTACACCCAGACAAAACTATAATTCAAAAAGATACTTGCACCCCTCTGTTCATTGAGGCACTATTCACAAAAGCCAAAGACATGGGACCAAATGTTCATTGAGAGAAGAATGGACAAAGAGTCTGTGGTACATATATGCAATGGAATATTACCCAGCCATTAAAAAGAATGAAATAATGCCATTTCAGCAACATAGATGCAACTAGAGATTGTCATACTAAGTCAGAAAGAGAAAGTCAAATACTGCATGACATCACTTATGTGTAGAATCTAAAATATGATGCAAACGAACCTATCTACAAAGCAGAAACAGAGTCACAGACATAGAGAAGAGACTCGTGCTTGCTAAAGGGCAGGGAAGGAGAAGGACAGACTGGGAGTCTGGGCTTAGTAGATACAAACTACAGAATGAATAAACAAGGTGCTACTGTATAGCGCAGGGAACTATATCCAGTTTTGGGGGATAAACCGTAAAGGAAAAGAACATAAATGTGCATATGTGTATAACTGAGTCACTTTGTGGCACAGCAGAAATTCACACAACCGTGTAAGTCAACTGTATGTCAATAAACATAAAAGAAAACTCTGTGATATAGAGCTACTCAAGTCTGCCTTTCAATATAGACACAGATGCAGAAGGATGTGGTCAATTCCGGCTGTTCTCCAGCCTCTTCTTTCACCTCCAGTACTGCCTGGGTAGACCTTTCCCTCCCCATCCTCTGTCATCTTTGTAGCCACAGTTCCTTGGAGACACTTAAGAGGGAACCAGCGTCGGATGTTGTATGGGGAGAGCGTTACAGAAACATTTGCTTATTCAGTGAGGCCGAAGTCCCTCAGCATCTTCAAGCCAAGGCATTATCTAGTGATTTAGTTTAATTCAACAAATGAAAAGGTGCACATGATGAAGTAGAAAAAAGTGGGCTCCTTGAGGAGAAGACTCGGATTCTTCTTTATATCCTCAACCAGTAGTCTACTGCTTGGCCCACAGATACCACTCAAATGCTTGTTGAATGAAAGAGTAAATTAAATTTACTCCTACCCTCATGCAGCAGGTTATACAACAATGAACACACTAAAGTTGGTATATGCAGTGATGGAGGTGGAGTTTCAGTGTGATGGGAACAAAGGGGAGGAGGAGATTAATGGTTGTCATGAAAAATGTTCTCTATCTTCCCATATAATATGCCCAAGTTCAACAGCAGCACTCATAAAATGAAAAGCCCTGTAATATATTTATCTGCCAAAATTTTGATTGCCGGTTGCTATTCACAGAGGGAAACTAAAATTGGAAAAAAAAAAACTGCATGGGTTTTGATATGAAGGAAGAATATAGTTTTTACAATATACTTACGGGAAAAACCAAACCCAAAAGACAGAAGCAACCTCCATTCTCCAAAGGCACTGGGTGGAGAAGGCTGAACTAAATGAGGTTCTCATGCAGATTATAATGGAGCAGAGAAAAGAAAGGACAGAATAGGGTTGAGTGAGATGGCATGTGACAGGAAGAGAAANAACCAAACCCAAAAGACAGAAGCAACCTCCATTCTCCAAAGGCACTGGGTGGAGAAGGCTGAACTAAATGAGGTTCTCATGCAGATTATAATGGAGCAGAGAAAAGAAAGGACAGAATAGGGTTGAGTGAGATGGCATGTGACAGGAAGAGAAATGATCAAAACTGACAGGTGTCCATCCAGAAGAAATGCCTTTACGTTTCACTCGCAGGTCTGCAAATTACCTTCACAGAAGGCATTTAACCTATATTTGATGCAGCGAAACAGACAAAAAGAGATTCTATTGCTTCAAATGCACTTTTGGCTTAAAACCCATTCCGTGGATCATTCCTTCATTTAGGTCCCCTGGTGTGTGAAACCTTTCCTTGGTGAGTTCACATATGGGAGAACCTTTGGATATTAAGCAGGTTCAGAGCGATTGAGTGAATCATACAAATCCATTTCTGAACTGAAGCAGGTTTTTCTCTAGGTCTCACTATCCAGTTGCTTCTGGTGTTGGAAACACTGTTTCACACTTTTACAGCATTGACATAACCTATGATGAGTCATATTGATGGAGTATTTTGATTTTCACTTCTTTTCACTGTGGGTTTCCCTGATAGCTCAGTTGGTAAAGAATCCGCCTGCAATACAGGAGACCCCGGTTGATACCTGGGTCAGAAAGATCTGCTGGAGAAGGGAAAGGTTATCCACTCCAGTATTCTTGGGGTCCCCTGGTGGCTCTGCTGGTAAAGAATCTGCCTGCAATGCGGGAGACCTGGGTTTGATCCCTGGGTTGGGAAGATCCCCTGGAGAAGGGAAAGGCCACCCACTCGAGTATACAGTCCATGGGGTTGTAAAGAGTCAGACACAACTGAGTGACTCTCACTTTCACTTTTCACTTTCTTTTCACTATAGTCAACTCTTTACAGTCAGCAACAGCAGCAGGTCAGATGTATCTGGCTACTTTATAAAGGACTTGTACAATTAACCATGCAAGATACAGTATTATCTTAGGCTTAAGACAATTTTTTTTTTAGATTAGTGAGAAACAAGTATAATGAAATTTTTAATGACTCTCGAAAGTGTCTTAAGGCAGAGAATTAAGACTTCTCCCCAAGCTTAAGCTTTGGTGAGCTCTTCTTACTTTAGCTTTTGGATACTGAAATCTGGATTCAGACTTGATATAAAAAAGTTGCATCTCTTCTGCCCTCAGGTTGGCTCATTAGTTATCAGGAAACCAGCAGAGGAGCAGATGCCTCACTACTGTTTTGCAGTGGAGATATTCTGACCTAAAAATTAGAAGAACTTCCCTGGTGTCCAGTGGCTCAGACTCTGTTCCCAATGCAGGGGGTCCGGGTTCCATCCTTGATCAGGGAACCAGCATGCCACAACTAAAGATCCTGCCTGCCACAACAAGAAAAAAGATCCTATGTGATACAGCTACATAAATAACAAACACAGCCAAATAAATTTTTAAAAAGTATTAAAAATGAAAATACAACGACTAGCTGGGTCAGGGTCAGGAGCAAGTATATAGGAAGGTCGGCAATGTCAGGAGGTGTAGGTGAAGCAAGCATTGGTCGGGCAGGTGATATCCAGAGAGCAAGAGAACAGCCAACTTTAATATCCTGACCACACCCTATATACCCTGCAGAATGCTTACAATCTTGGACCATCCCCTCTTCTGCAATATCCTTGGGGTCAGGTACGTAGCAGGCATTGCAACCAGATACCACGATTATGATACAGACATCAGCAGCCAAAGAATATCAAGAGTAAGATACCCAGCATGTTCAGAACAGTTATTTGCCAGGACATGGGCAAATTTTGGAGCCAAGCCCTTACCTACCGAGTTCATGGAGAGAGAGATGAGGCAGCAGTGCCCTGTCCAGTTATCAGGAAGGTCTAAGGCCACCCCGGGACTTCCCTGATGGGGCAGATGGTAAAGAATCCACCTGCAAAGTGGGAGAGCTGGGTTCAATTCCTGGGTTGGGAAGATCCCCTGGAGGAGGATCCACTCAGATCCACTCTAGAATTCTGGCCTGGAGAATCCGCATGGACAGAGGAACCTGGCCGGCTATAGTTCATGGGGTTGCAAAGGGTCAGACATGACTGAGTGACTAAGCCCACACACACAAGGCCACCCCTGGGTTTACGAGTCCAGAGTCACCCTCACAAGCAGGGTCTTCAACTCCAGAAGAAACATTCTGGTGACCAAGCATTCAACGTAATCTTAGCCTCTGCTGTTAGCTCAGCCTCTGTGGCCTTTCTTAATACAGAAGACATTGGTCAGTCCGCAACTGACCACTCACTTATTATTGAACGTTTTCTCCCCACTGTAGTGGCGACCGATATCTGTACAGCAGCCTTGGCCTGTCTGTGAGTGCTCTGGATTCTCTTGGCATCCCCCCATTCACCAAGGACAGGCACCCCAGGGCCACACACACTAGTGAATGGCCACTCTGAGACCACAACTTTTGGGATCACCCCTGGGATCCCACTTTTCTGGGCCTTACAAATTAGTGGGCGGCCACCCCAGGATCACTGCTGAAACTTTGGAGGTTACCCCTCCCCCACTTTCAGGACCCACCTTAGTAGAATGGCCACCCCCGGATCACACCCTCAAGTTTCCATCCCCAAGCCTGATTTCTCTGACGTCTCCGTGCTCAGGGGAGCTTTCTCGGTCTCCTGGCGGCTCTGCTAAGTGTCGGGCTGCACCCCAAAGCCCTGCATGGCCTGTATTTGCCCAGCTTCAAGGACGAAGAAACAAGCCAGAGGCAGCGACAGAGACCTCAACAGTTTCATGGACAGCGGAGCTTACCTGTCTAAAGCAAGGTCCTGGAGAGACCCTCCATGTGTGCAGGTGATGATGGGCGGGATATGGCAGCGGGCTTCCCTCCTGGGGCGGGGAAGCAGACGTTGCTAATCACAGGGGTAATTGACACGTTACCAGGGAAACCAGCAGAGGAGCACTGGCCCCGCACCACCTCTTTAATGAACTATCCCGGCGGAGTTCTGATCTCAAGTTAGAACTATCACCAGCTGAGGCAAGAGGCAATGATGTAGGAAGTTCAGTCATGCGAGGAAGGTATGGGTGAAGCAGGCGCTGGTCGGGCAGAGCATGTAGAGAGAGCAAGAGATCACTCAGTTGGGGCGAGCTGTCCATGGGAGGAGGCCACGTGGCTGCAGGGGGCCAGTGGAGAGAGTGGCCCAGGAGGCGGGGCTTGTAGGCTGCCGGGGACTACATCACACAGGGCCTCAGAGCTCTTTTAATTTCATGGCCGCAGTCACCATCTACAGTAATTTTGGAGCCCAGGAAAATATATGTAGAATCTGAAAAAGAAAAGAAACAAATGAACTTATTTACAAAAGAGAAAATAGACTCACAGACAGAAAACAAGATTATGGTTACCAAAGGGGAAGTGGCTGCTAAGTCGCTTCAGTCCTGTCTGACTCTGTGCGACCCCATAGACGGCAGCCCACCAGGCTCTCCTGTTCCCGGGATTCTCCAGGCAAGAACACTGGAGTGGGTTCCCATTTCCTTCTCCAATGCATGAAAGTGAAAAGTCAAAGTGAACTCACTGTCATGTCAGACTCTTAGCAACCCCATGGACTGCAACCTACCAGGCTCCTCCATCCATGGGATTTTCCAGGCAAGAGTACTGGAGTGGGGTGCCATCACTTTCTCCGAGGGGAAGTGGGGGGAGGAATAAATTAGGAGTTTAGCATTAAAATATACACACAACTGTATATAAAATAATCAACAGGGACTTACTGTATAGCACAGGGAACTACATTCAATATTTTACAATAACCAATAATAGAAGAGAATATAAAAAAAATTTCTAAATGTAGTTTTATATATGCAGAGCGCCAAAGAATTGATGCTTTTGAACTGTGGCGTTGGAGAAGACTTTTGAGAGTCCCTTGGACTGCAAGGAGATCCAACCAGTCCATTCTGAAGGAGATCAGCCCTGAGATTTCTTCAGAGGGAATGATGTTGAAGCTGAAACTCCATTACTTTGGCCACCTCATGCGAAGACTTGATTCATTGGAAAAGACTCTGATGCTGGGAGGGATTGGGGTCAGGAGGAGAAGGGGACGACTGAGGATGAGATGGCTGGATGGCATCACTGACTCGATGGACGTGAGTCTGAGTGAACTCCGGGAGTTGGTGATGGACAGGGAGGCCTGGTGTGCTGTGATTCATGGGGTCGCAAAGAGTCGGACACGACTAAGAGACTGAACTGTACTGAACTGATAACTGAATCATTTTTCTGTACATATGAAACTAACACAGATAACGTATATCAGCTGTATTTCAATAAAAATTGAAAGCAAAAGAAGTAAATGATGTCAGCTGTACACATAGAAATTTACACTGCAGGGGCAACAGGACTTGTAGTAATCACTACACCAACTCATAAACGAATCTTCTTTTTGAGTTTGAGCGTGTGTGAACAGAATTCCGAAAACAAAGATTCGGTGGGTTGATTAGGGGTGAAACTGTCATGGGGGAATGAAGTCTCTGAAGGAAGTACAAAGCTCAGATGGACAGACAGGAAGAGCCAGAGGCCCTCCCAAGGACCAGCAAACAGAAGGCCACAGATTCTGTTTGGAGAGTTGCAATGTAGAGAGGACAGGAAGGCAATGCAGAGTCCCTGGCTGGACGTTAGTGGAGGGGATGGCAATTACCAGCAGTATCATCGGAGCTTTGATGTTTAGCAATTTACAAAGTGCTTTCTTTGCTTCATTTCACTCACTTCTCATTATTGAATCGATAAGACAACAAACAGTATGGTTCCCTTATTTTATCAACTGAAGATGGGGGATTTAAATAGTGAGGTTTACACTCTTCTCTTTTCACTGTGGAACTGGTTTCGCTGAGGCAGGATTAAGAGTAGTGGTTTGGGTGTATATTATGTTTAGCGGGAAAGAGGGTCATGAATGATAAAAGACTATAACGATTTCATTTAAAATTGATTCACTTTGCTGTAGAACAGAAACTAACACAATATTGTAAAGCAACTATACTCTGATACAAATTAATTTAAAAATTAGAATATGGGAGGGAGGGGACATATGTATACTTCTAGCTGATTCATGTTCTTTTATGGTAGAAACCAACACAACATTGTAAACCAACTATCCTCCAACTAAAAATAAATTTAAACAGATAAGAATCATCAATCAATATTTTATCCAAATAAAATTTTATCAATTATAGCCCTTTAAAAATATGGCAAAAAAAAAAGAAAGCCATGTCAGGTTGGGCTTGAGGATTTGTATCATGTTGACTTTCAGAATCTGTGGTTGTGTGTGCTCAGTGGAGCCTGACTCTTTGTGATGCAATGGACTGTAGCCCACCAGCCTTCTCTGTCCCTGGGATTTCCCAGGCCAGAATACTGGAGTGAGTTGCCATTTCCTTCTCCAGAGAATCCTCCTGACCCAGGGATTTAACCCAAGAATCCTGCATCTCCTGCATTGGCAGGCAGATTCTTTACCACTGAACCACCAGGGAAGCCCTGACTTTCAGAGCCTTGGGGAATATGTCATTTTCCCTTCGGCACTCTTTGGATACATAGAAGCCAGAGGCCAGAGTTTCTAAATTAAGAAGGCTCTAACAGTTACTCCCATCTTGATCTAGTGCTTTAAGTTATTTACAAAACTACTACTGAGGAAATAAAACAAATCTTCCCATGGAGATTTCCTTCTGAATAACCTGCATGACTTGATACAGTTAAAAAAGCCGCTGGTTATGTTTAACTTCAGTAGACTTCACAGGAATGAGTAAATGGCTCACCTATGATTTTTATATGATTTCCTGATTAGCTCAATTCTCTCATCTGAACTACATGGTAGTTTTCATATAGATTCTGAAAGCATTTTTCAGATAGGAGTCTTTTCAAGAAGACAGTGGTTAAAAATCAAATTTTAGAAGACTGAAGATACACTTGATGTAGTAACTTCATGGTTCTGCTAGCTTTGAATCTCTGTACTTTTTCTGTGGAGTCTTAGTGTATGGATATCAATATTTGTTTATAATTCGGAATTTCTTAATTTAGTATAAAACACTGTTGTGCATAACATATGTGTGCATGTGTGTGTGTCTATGCACGTAAGAATCATGCTTGTTTCTCTCATTTTTTAAATTTTATTTTATTTTTCTTGGTTGTGCCATGCAGCATACAGCTCCTGGAGTTGGTGACAGACAGGGAAGCCTGGTGGGTTGCAGTCCATGGGGCCGCAAAGAGTTGGACACAACAGAGCGGCTGAACTGAACTGAACTGAACTGATGCAGCATGCAGGATCTTCATTCCCTGACCAGGGATTGAACCTGTGCCCCTTGCACTGGAAGCACAGCCTCCTAACTATTGGACCTCCCCCATGCGTGCTTCCAGAGAAGGCACTGGTGACCCGCTCCAGTACTCTTGCCTGGAAAACCCCATGGATGGAGGAGCCTGGTAGGCTGCAGTCCATGGGGTCGCTAAGAGTTGGACACAACTGAGCGACTTCACTTTTCTTTTTCCCTTTCAGGCATTGGAGAAGGAAATGGCAACCCACTCCAGTGTTCTTGCCTGGAGAATCCCAGGGATGGAGGAGCCTGGTGGGCTGCCATCTATGGGGTCGCACAGAGTCAGACACGACTGAAGCGACCTAGCAGCAGTAGCAGCAGCATGCACTCTCCTTTTTAAATTCAACAAACATTTATTAAAGAATCACTAGGAACAAGTCCATAAGCATGGACACAAAGTTCTTAACCTAACACAGGATGTGATGAATATATTAGACTAGTCAAAAAAATTGTTTGGGCTTTTCCATAAGCCGGCATGCTGCAGTCCATGGGGTCGCAAATAGTCGGATACAACTGGCTGACTGACTTCCATAAGATGTAATGGAAAAACCCAAATGAACTTTTTGGCCAACCCAATAGTAAGCATATATTAATAGTAAGCATGAGAGAGAGACAGCTATGGAAAATTGAAGAGATAAGGAAACCCCTGTGGGTGAAAGGAAATATTTTCCACATTCAAGCAGCACCTAGAAGAACGGGTAGGTTTTGCAAGGTAGAGATGGTGATAGAGCAGTGAAGACTAAGGCCCAGAAGGGAGGAAGGGATGAACGTATTCAGAAAACCAGGAACAGTAAAAATTCACAGATTCTTTGGGGGCAGGTTGGGTGGCGAAAGGAAATACTGAAAACATGATTGTTGCTGTTCAGTCACTAAGTCATGTGTGACTCTTGCAACTCCATGGACTGTAGCCCACCAGGTTCCTCTGTCTATGGGATTTCCCAGGCAAGAATACTGGATTGGGTTGCCATTTCCTTCTCCAGGGCATCTTCCTGACCCAAGAATTGAACCTGCATCTCCTGCTTGGCAGGCGGATTCTTTACTACTAAGTCACTTGAGAAATCCTGGAAACATGATTAGGTCACACCAGAGGGATGGTACGGGGAGGGAGGTGGGACGGAGGTTCAGGATGGGGAACACATGTATACCCGTGGCGGATTCATGTTGATGTGTGGCAAAACCAACACAATATTGTAAAGTAAAAAAAAAAAATAATAATAAAAAATAAATGATAAATGGTTAAAAAAAGTGAACTTAATTCAGCAGGTGATATGAAGCCACTGAAATATATGGAATAGTGGAGTTGACAAAAGTCACAGTTGCTTTGATATACAGAAAGGACTGGAGCAGGGAAATCAACTGCTATTGGATTGACTAAGAGAGAACTAAGAAGCCAAGTTAGCAATAACAAGAGCTGATGAAGTATAAAGGCAGTTAAGAGGGAAGAGGGACTGGATGTGAGAGATTATTTTTAATGACAGCGATGGATACCTGTGGCTCATGGACAGGTAAGGCTACTCCTGCCTCAGGCATGTTTATTAGTCAGGCATCTCTGCCTTTTATCTGTGCAATGTGGTTTCTTTCTCAAGCTTGCTTTCCTAATCTGGCTGCCATCCTGTATGAGATCAAAGCTGTCAAGCTCTTTAAAAAGTACCTAGCACATGCTAAGAATTTTATGCATACATTTAAAAAAATTGTTTAGCTGCTCAGTCATGTCCAACTCTTTGCGACCCCATGGACTGCAGCACACCAGGCATCTTGTCTTTCACTGTCTCCTGGAGTTTGCTTAAAGTCATGTCCATTGAGTCAGTGATGCCATCCAACCATCTCATCCTCTGTTGCCCCCTTCTCCTGCCCTCAATCTTTCCCAGCATCAGGGTCTTTTCCAGTGAGTTGGCTCTTCACATCAGGTGGCCAAAGTATTGGAGCTTCAGCTTCAGCATCAGTCCTTCCAATGAATATTAAGGGTTGATTTCCTTTAGGATTGACTTGTTTGATCTCTTTGCAGTCCTAGGGACTCTAGAGAGTCTTCTCCAACACTGATGTTTAAAAGTATCAGTTTTTTTTGGTGCTCAGCCTTCTTTACAGTCCAGCTCTCACATCCATACATGACTACTGGAAAAACCATAGCTTTGACTGTATGAACTATTATGGGCAAAGTGATGTCTCTGCTTTCTAACATGCTGTCTAGGTTTGTCATAGCTTATATAAATTTAACCAGAAAAATTGCCTTATCTTTTTGCCTATGACATTAAACTGTGGATTTTTCATCCTTTAAAGAATTATTTTATTGAAAATAAAAAAAGCTGTAGAGCCAAGACAGCTTCAGTATTTTCCTCTGCTCACTGGGCTAATTTTGTGAGCATTTGCTTCCCTTTCAACTTTTGAAGTTCTTCTGAAGATGGGAAAAGGGACAATCGTAACCAGCAATCCACCCCTTAATTATGATTATTATAAACAGATAGGATGAATTTGTATAGAAAATAAAGCCCTGAGGCCAGGGCAGAACATTCTGATGAACATCATGAAATTAGAGAAAGGTCCAGAAATCAATTTCAAGCCTCAACCTCTCCCTCCTCTGCAAGTCTAGTGTCTCTAAACCCACCTCAAGACCCAGCACACCCTTTTCCTGATCCTCATGAGCCATTCAGACCAATCTGTGGTCCAGCATGGAGTCAACAGTCACCTAGTATGGATTCCAGCTCAGCTTGGCGACCCGCTCCCAACTTGATGTTTATTTTCAAGGCCTTATTCTAGGAACCTTTTGGTAACCCCCTTCCCTTTCCTTTGGCCCCAGTCCCTGTCTTCTTGTCTATTCTCTTGAGTCCCTGACTTTGAATGTGAGTCTGAGTGCCTGACACAGCACCTGATGGGGGCCCACCTGGATAGCCAGTATCACCCAGCCTGCTTTTCCTGAAACTCTTCTTTTGTCTCCTGTTTCCGATGGCCTATTATCAGCTCTCATTCTGCCTCTCCCGATCCTTGGACCATGACTAGAAGTGCCATATTTCTCTAGGTCACCTCTAGGCATACATGGTGGCTCTGTCTTCCATAGGGTGGGGCTTTTGTCAAATCTGAGCCTCTCAAAGGACACCTCTGATCCTGTTGGCTTTGCCTGATGATTCCTTTCTAAAGAAATTATTAAGGTTTTCTTTAGTGCAGTTCAAGGTTCAGAGAAAAAATGAGGGAAAGTGAAGAGATTTCCCATATGCCTCCTCTCCCCACGCAGGCATAGTCTCCCCACTTATCTATAGCCCCGTAGCCCAAAGGGGTATGGGTGTTGCAGCTGATTAACCTGCACTGATGCATCACGAGCCTGAGTTCACACTTGGTGTTGTACACTCTGTGGGTTTGAAGTTTAATTTTTTTTAAATTAACTTTTATGGGAGTAAGTTGCTTTACAATATTGTGTTAGTTTCTGTTGTACAACAAAGTGATTCAGCTATGCATATACATATACACAGCTATGCATATACATTCCTTGAATTTCCTTCCCATTTAGGTCACCACAAAGCATTGAGTAGAGGTCCCTGAGCTATATAGTATGTTCTCATTAGTTATCTATTTTATACACAGTATCGGTAGCATATATACGTCAATCCCAATCTCCCACTTCATCCCACTCCATCTCCCGTTGGTGTCCATACATTTGTTCTCTACGTCTATGTCCCTATTTCTGTTTTGCAAATACAATCATCTCTACCACTTTTCTAGATTCCACAAAGATGAGGTGATATAGGCCTGATGATTCCCGAGCTGAAATAGGGAAAAGAAAGTTTCAAGAAGTCAGGCACAAGCGAGGAACTACTGCAGCGATGCAGTGCTGTGTGAGCGAAAAGGGAACTAAGCCATCTTTGCCAGTTTTGTCATTTGTTCATTTTTCTTAACATTGGAAGCTCAGCCTTCAACCAGTCCTCTAGACACGAGTGAATTCCAAATAATTTTTGGTGTGTTTATTTTGCTTAATTAAAATAGAACAGGGGTGTATTTTCATAGTAATATAGTTTGTAGAATAGTGTTCATTCTTAAGGGCGTCCCTGGTGGCTCAGACAGTAAAGAATCTGCCTGCAGTGCAGGAGACCTGGGCTCGATCCCTGGGTCGGGAAGATTAGAGTCAATATATTTTCTGACCTTAGAACTGAAAAAAAGAGATTGTTTCATTAGAATGATAGGGAGGGAGTAGGGAGTAGTGGAGGGTACCATTCATGGGGATGTGATGTGGTTACGAGTCTATGCATACCTGACTCCATTCTCCTCCATCAGACAGGTATGCAAGAGAGTTTCCATCACTGATATCCACTATGTAAACTGTTTGCACTGTGTATAAAGGTAATGGGGCTTCCCAGGTGGCTTGGTGGTAAAGAATCTACCTGCAATGCAGCAGACCCAGAGACATGAGTGAGATCCTTGGGTTGGGAAGATTCCCCTGGAGGAGGAAATGGCAACCCACTCCAGGATTTTGCCTGGAGAATCCCATGGACAGAGGAGCCTGGTGTCCTACAGTCCATGGGGTTGCAAAGAGTCAGACACGACTTGTGACTGAAGAACATACAAGTAATGACTGTGAGTGATGTGTGTATGTGTGTGTGTGGACTAGTGTTATTTTTGAGGAAAAGTATTTTAACTACTTGGAATAGACTGGTCAAATACTACTTGCCATCTTCTTCCTTTTCAAAGGAGGAAGAAACCGTTTATTTCTAAGTATGACACTGAATCAGATCATCTCTCAGATACTCTTCAAGTTAGATATTTTGATTTTCTCCAGAAACTGTCTAGGTGAAGATGTATACATCATTTTCTTGTTTTTCTCTTTGAGGAATAATGTTGAAACCCAGCCATGTTTCTACTGTGGGAATCAAAAAGGACTTTTATGTGGTTGAAAAATAACTTGTTTCAAGGAAGCTAGATATCACTGAAATTCAAAGCTGCAAGTCTGAAAACACATGCAATAGTCCAAGAATTATTTATTCAGGACAGTATCTAAAAGGGAAAAAATCCTTGATCTTCAATAGGCAAAGTTATCAATATTAACAGTAGCAATGATTGTTATAACAAATATAGTAATTTCCCCCCTGGGTTATGATTTTAACAGATCTGAAAATGTTTAGAATTCTAATTAGAGATATTAATATTAACATCACATTAACCACTATGTGAAGGACAGTGTATTACACTTAATTGTTACTCAATATTCCAAAATTTTTTATTCAGTACATGTATACTGGGGCTTCCCAGATGGTGCTAGTGGTAAATAACCCACCTGTCAATGCAGGAGATGTGGGTTCAATCCTTGGGTCGGGAAGATCCCCTAGAGGAGGGCATGGCAACCCACTCCAGGATTCTTGCCTGGAGAATCCCCATGGACAGAGAAGTCTGGTGGGCTACAGTCCATAGGGTTGCAAAGAGTTGGACACGACTGAAGCGACTAAGCACACACACACGTTTATGAGTATCTACTGTGTGTCAGGTATGACATTAGTTTTGGAGATGTGTGTGTGTGTTAGTCGCTCAGTTGTGTCTGACTCCTTGTGGTTTCATGGACTATAGCCCACCAGGCGCCTCTGTCCATGGAATTTTCCAAGCAAGAATACTGGAATGGGTTGCCGTTCCTTTCTCCAGGGGATCTTCCAAACCTAGGGATCAAACCTGAGTCTACTGTGTTACAGACAGATTCTTTACTGTGTGAGTCACCAGGGAAGCCCAAATGGAAAGGACAAGTTCTCTTCTCTTTTGAATTTCCCTGCAATGACAGCAATCAAGTAGGCACTTGTGGTTGTTAATCACTATGGAATAACCGTTGCAACAGAAATAAACAAATGGGACCTAATTAAACTTAAAAGCTTTTGCACAGCAAAGGGAATGGTAAAAAAAAAGACGACTCACAGAATTGGTGAAAATATTTGCAAATAATCTGACTGACAAGGGATTAATTTCCATATGCATACAGCTCATACACCTAAAGATTGAAAAAAAAAAACAAAAAAAACCCCAAACAACCCAATCAAAAAATGAGCAGAAGATCTAAACAGACATTTCTCCAAATAAAACATACACACACGGACAAAAGCACATGAAAAGATGCTCCACATTGCTAGTTACTAGAAAAAATGCAAATCAAAATTATAAAAAGGCACCACCTCATACCACTCCGAACAACCAACATCAAAAAGTCTACAAATAATAACTGTTAGAGCAGATGTGGGGAAAACACTGCTGCTGCTGCTGCTGCTGCTAAGTCGCCTCAGTCGTGTCCGACTCTGTGCGACCCCATAGACGGCAGCCCACCAGGCTCCCCTGTCCCTGGGATTCTCCAGGCAAGAACACCGGAGTGGATTGCCATTTCCTTCTCCAATGCATGAAAGTAAAAAGTGAAAGTGAACTCGCTCAGTCATGTCTGACTCTTAGCGACTGCAGCCCACCAGGCTCCTCCATCCATGGGATTTTCCAGGCGAGAGTGCTGGAGTGGGGTGCCATTGCCTTCTCCAGGAGAAAACACAGTCCTCCTGTATTGGTGGGAATGTAAATTGGTACAGCCACTATGGAGAATAGTATGAAAGTTTCTTAAAAAAATAAAAATTGAGCTACCATATGATCTCGCAATCCTACTCTTGGGCATATATCCAGAGGAAAACAGAACTCAAAAAGATATGTACACTCCAGTGTTCATAGCAGCACTATTTATAATAGCTTAGATATAGAAGCAACCTGAGTGTCTGTCAACAGATGAATGGTTGTGGTATACATATACAGTGNCTCTTGGGCATATATCCAGAGGAAAACAGAACTCAAAAAGATATGTACACTCCAGTGTTCATAGCAGCACTATTTATAATAGCTTAGATATAGAAGCAACCTGAGTGTCTGTCAACAGATGAATGGTTGTGGTATACATATACAGTGGTATACATTGATGTGGTATACATGTACAGTGGAATATTAGCCATAAAAAGCAATGAAATAATGCCATTTGCAGCAACATGAATAGACCTGGAGATGATCATACCGAGTGAAGTAAGCTAGGGAGACAAAAACAAATGTCAGTTGATATCACTTGTGTATGGAATCTTTAAAAAATGATACAAATGAATTTATTTATGAAACAGAAATAAGCTCACAGATGTAGAAAACAAACCTATGGTTCATTTCAGTTCAGTTCAGTCACTCAGT